>JBBPJP010000122.1:0-52389 GCA_038088775.1 Boletus barrowsii
CCGCTCTCAGTGGTTGCAGCTGAATCTACACGTCCTGACACTATACATACATCATGTGAATGATAATGATGATACATCGAATCAATCTCGTCCACTAGAACTGTCTGAAGCGCGGGATCGGGAAGTGGAACGACTCCGGCTGTCGTTTCTACGAGGAATGCGCCGCCTTCCGTTGCGTTCTCGCGAACGAGAAGATTCTGAACGAGAGCTTGAGGCTGAGTCGGAGTCTGACGCACTCGAATCCGACGCAGAGGAAGCGGACTCTGACTCTGAACTTGATGATTCGGAATCAGACGAACGGCTTGATCTACAGACACGCTGGTCAGAGGCCGAGGGATTTGAGAGAGGGTAGTGCCTACCTCCGAGCCTTCTTCTTTGGATGGCTGTCTGAACCAGTTGTTTTCTGTTTCTCCCTTTCCTTTTCCTTGGCTTCCAGAATTAAGTTTGCCGTACCACTTCTTATGTGACGAGTGAGAGATGTTTCTCAATGACCAAAACTAGACGCACTTCTTCTTAAATTCCTCTGGTACCTCTACTGGAGGTTTTCCATCGGCCTTGAGTTTGGCCAGCACCCGTGGGTTCTGGAGCATCTCTGTCCGAGAAGGACGCGAAACATATGGGCGTTCTGATTTACACTCGTAAATGAAGTGGCCTGCGACGACGTTGAGTCTCGCCATTTCACATACGAATCCAAAAGATCTCACCAGTTTGGAGACATTTCTGGCAAACGGTCGTGGACGTCGCACGAGGGTTGTTGTATGACTTGCGGTGGGGTGCAAATTTGGACATGGTGAGATCAGAGCTGTTGGTCGGAGCGGAGTTTCTGGTTCTCACTGCACTTCCAATATGCTATTCTTGTCCTCGAGAATGATCGTCCCTGGGCCTGCGGGCGCCCACAAGAGAGCGATGGATCAAGGGTCGTGCATCGCGTCATGGGTGGTAGAGCCATTCTGCAACAGTTGCCCTCGGATTCATTGCCTAGGCTTCCTACACCCCTCTATGTGACTCTCAAAGACCGCCTTACAGCTCTGCTCTCGACCCTCTTTGCAATCGTCAAAATCCCTCCTGAGAAACCAGAAAAGGAAGATCATGGAGATATCGACTTTGTGGTAGCCCGTCCCTTGAGCCGCGAGGGAATCACTCCAGAGCAGGTTGGCCGTGTCCTTGGCGCGGTGAAGAGCATCGAGCTCGAGGGTAACAGGACATCCAACTATGCGGTCAGCATCAGTCAAGAGGAATGGTTGATGCATGCTGCGCAACCCGTTCCTTCAGATCAAATATATTGTCAAGTCGATGTTAGGGTATGCGATGACGAGGAAGAAGCACAAAGAGTCACTGTGTTTCATGGCTATGGCGATCTTGGAATCATGATCGGTGCCATTGCAAAGAGTTATGGCCTATCCGTTAATCACCATGGGTTAAAGGTAAATTTCCCCCGCGCATCATCATGACGCTCTGGAGTTCTCAATCGAGTGATCAGGTTGCGAGTCCTCATCCAAATCCTCCAATGCTTCTCGCAAGTTCTCCTCGAGTGATTTTCGACTTTATGGGACTATCTATGGACAGGTGGATGAGGGGGTTTGAGACGGTCGAAGAAACGTTCAACTTTGCTGCGACTTCGCGATTTTTTGACCCACGCCGACTCTACGTCCCCTCAATGCACGCGCTTAACAAGTCCGCCCAAGGTCGCAACATGTACTTTGACTTTCTTGTATGGGCTCAGGACAAAGCTCCGACGATGGCCACGTCAGGACCGCACCAAGATGCAGTCGAGGAGGCGCTCGCGGCGTTTGATAAAAAGTTGGAATGGGATGCAATGACCCAAGAAGCACGCGTCAGGTCATGGCTGCGGGATAACTTCAATGGAAAACTCGTCGCAGAATGGACTGGTCTTGGTTGGAAAGGCGTGAAAGCGGTCATGGACGATGTCAGAGCTTCAGCTGGTGGAGAACGTGCACTGTTTGGGACGGAACTGGAGCAGATCAAAAACCTAGTATTGATATCACAGAAATCGTTAAAACTTGACGCGCAGTAGCAACGTACAATGTAGCCAACGAGGAGCGAAGTAAAGAAACCGCCCCGTCTCTGCGAGGCGTGACCAAGATTGCTACCTCATGCCTACCAAACATACGGAATGACCCTCGCTGGGGTTCTTTTCATATACTCACTGTAGTCATTTCCAATGACGTCGTCTTCCTGAGCGGCCTTCTCCTGCGGATCTCATGAATACTTTCGGCCACATCTATCAAATCATAAATCATACCTCGATGGGCATCTTGATTGCAAATACGCCTGCCAGAACACCAAGGGATGCAAGGGGGACATAGGACCAACACATGACTGAGTAGAACGCTTGTTGGAGAAGCATCACACTTGTGACCAACGTGAATCAGCCCTTGCCCCGTCTTTAACACGGATCACTCACCTGTACGCGGGATGTCGGACAACGGCATACGGACCAGTCTGGATCATCTTGGGCTTCTCTCGGCACTAGAAAAGAGGGGGGAAAGCTTAATCGGCACCATTCACACCCAACGGGAGACTTACCCCTATCATTCGCCACCGCTCGTCAGAGTGACTGAGTACGCGGTCGAGAACGAATTTCAGAGAAAATCCAGCAGCGCAGGCCGCGAGTCTGAGCGGGGTCTTCCACTCTGGCTGAACAATGTCCTCTGGAAAGGCAAACCAAGACATCCAGACTGGCTGCTGAAAATTGTTGAGCACCACGGCGGTGCAATAGACTGCGGGTGGGAGCAGCGCAGCAAGCCCTTGGATCGGAGGCACGAGCTTGTCCAAGAATGAACGGGACGCAAATTCTGGGATAGCGAGACCGCCTCCCTCCTCTGTGGAGGCTTCTTTCGCCCTCAACTTCCAAAAAATGTATCTGAAGAAATCTGCGGTGGTAAGGACCACTATCCCTTCGACCCCTTGAGGCGAGGGGATGGCGTAATGAAGTCCAGCGAGATACATGGTGGTCTGTGGCGAACAACAAATACCACGTTTTGGTGGAACCCCTTTTCAAGTTCGCTGTGTGACAGTGACGTAGCGACACCACGTCGATGAAGGGCTCGTCCCGAAGCCGATGGACTGCTTGCTCTTCAACCACAGCAGAGAATGCAAGGCTGCTACTGTACTGACGTCTGCACCACGATCACAAATGGGCTTCGGAACATGGGAGTTCTGCATTGACGTCCAACAAGAACGGCTTCGAAATACGACCAGCTTCGTTTTTCTGACAATTCATAGCTTCCTGAGTATGATAAAAATTGGGTTAGTACGGCTAGCTGGTAGCCGAGTTGTAAAGTACTAACTGATCTGAGCAGCTTTCAGAGCCACCCTGGCCAGATACTATCTGGTCTGCAAAAAACTTTGATGGCGGTGTTGCGCTCATTTCGACGCATTTCGGTGAGCGGTCCTCTCATACGAGCCCGGACTTCTGAGCTGAATCTCAGTGGACCAGCAGGTTTATATATGCGTTGAACATTGAGTAGCGTGGGCAATTCAGATTCACCGACTCGAGTGGCGCTGTTTCCTGGGATCCCAGGTTTATCTGTGCGAGGATTCGTGAGTTTCATCCACTCTTCAATGCCGTGCGTGCGAGCGTACATACCGAATTAGCCGCACCTAGCCATTGTTCTTGACCTTACAAAACACTCATCATGTCGGCTTCAGATTCGGAGTCTATTGCGCCACTGTCCCCTCAGCAAGCCGACATTCTCAAGACCTTTCGCGAGCAGCTGTTTGCCGAGGACATATTGCATGAAGGGGATTCTATCGGTACAGATGATCCAACACTACTGTGAGTATAATGCTTAGTCCGTTGACATATCACATGTGGGGCGGGCTGACTGCGACCATTCGATGCATTGCAGTCGATTTTTGCGAGCACGAAAGTTCAATCTCAATGAATCCAAGAAGATGATAAAGAACTGCCAACACTGGAGGAAAACTGTATCGGGAGTCGGCATAGATGAACTCTACAATAGAATGGACCCGTTTGATGTGAGTAACGAGTTGTTGTGAGATTCTTGTCACATTTGAGCGCCTATATTCAAGTATCCCGGCCGTGAACATGTATTCGGTTCGTGGTCAATGTGCTTCCACAAGGTATGTTCGTCGCTTCTTCACTACGGATATCCTGGATTTACTCCAATGATTTTGCTAGACAGACAAGGTCAGTGGAGCATTCAATCGATATGCACAGAGCAGTTCCTTACGTGGAACAGAAAGGACGGCCCGTGAACATACAGTCCTTCGAAGGTTTAAACCTTCCGGAGCTCTACAAGCACGTTACGCCAGAAACAGTCGTGGACTCCGTTGTAGTGAATGCAGATGCTCTCCCTCGCGAAGTTTTCCCTGCCGCTTCCCGTGCAGCGGGTCGTCGCATCGAGCAAGGCCTGGTTATCGTTGATCTCAAGGGTTTTGGGTAGGCCGTATACCGTCACAAGCGTGTCTCCAAATGACATGATGTACAGCCTCTCGCAATTTTGGCAAGTAAAATCCCTTGTGCAAATGTCGTTTCAAATATCGCAAGATTATTACCCAGAGATGTATGTCCATCTGCAAAACATTAACTTCCATTAATTCACGTCGTTGTGGCAGGATGGGTCAGCTTGCCATCATAAATGCTCCGTCTTCATTCACGTTCATTTGGTCCGTCGTCAAACCCTGGCTCTCCAAAGAAACAGTGGACAAGGTCGACATTCTTGGAAAGGACTACAAAGATGTTCTTTTGCAACTGGTGGACGTTGATAACCTCCCTGCTAGTCTCGGTGGAAACTGCACGTGCTCCGACGCAGGTGGGTGTGTCTTGAGCAGTGCCGGTCCTTGGATGGAAGAGAGGCTGGCGAAAAAGGCTATGGAGAAAGAAGGTGCCTGTTCTGCTGGTCCCGATGAATGCTGTACACCAACTATGACGCCGTCTGAACAAATTTCAAGTACCAGCACCCAATTTGAGGAGAGCGTGGATCCAGTAAACGCGATAGATGAGAAGGTCATTCATGGTGATTCAACGGTGGAAGCGGTGACTGCCACTCAACTAGATGTATCATGAACATGTAACCATGTAGTATGGTTGAGCAACTGTACGTTCCCGGTCAAATGCCTCAAAAGGTGGAATCAACATTATCGCAATAGACAATAGAAACGATCAAAAGATTGGTATAAAGTCCTGTATCCTGTCCCTCGCATCCTGGGCAATACACTCTGCTATCCAAGTAACGTTGCGAATCTCTTGTTCCTTCAGCTTCACATAGCTATAGAACACGCCATACTGGAACTGTTGCATGAATGCCTGTTTATTCAGATGTACTTCCATCCGGAAGAATCGGTCTTCTAGTTGTGCCGCGACACCGAGATCACCAACGTCATGGGTAGCCTGGGTAGATGAAGCGTTGTCGAAGAAGGAGCGATACTCGGAAATATTGTCGCAAACTAGCCGGACTTGTTCGAGATCATCTGCTTTTGCAAGGGCATTGTTTCCCTCGGGGAACAATCTACCCATCGCAGGGAAGAGCTTGGCACGTTGTTCCTTTGTCAGCTCAGTATCAAAGGAGTTGATAGTGATGTTAATTGTTCTCCGGTCTGCCTCGAAAGCAAGGATGGTTCGCATCACGTCAGATGTTGGTGAACCCAGAGTACCGACAAAGTTGTGGAAATCCTCGAGATATGCCTTGTAGACGGTGTTACGGATGATTTCGATGTTAAGGTCGTCGAGGTCGGCAGCGGAAAGACAATTGCGGAAATAAGGAGCTAATTACAGTAGGCGTAAACATGCAGTTCACGTTCCGTGATCCTTGACTCACCTAGGGGGGTCTCCACGAGGACACTATGGTAAAGTTCCTCGACGTTAGTGGCAACGCACAGAGCTGGCATTGTATCGAATATGCCCAGAGGGTGACAGCGTTCCAAAAGCTCGTGCGTATCTCTCTCATGCAAAGTCCCAGTAATCAACAGAACGACATTGTCGATCATGTAACCGTACCTAAATAATCATGGAATTAGTCCTGCTGCAGGGCGTCGCAAAGGACGACCAACGTGATGTAATCGAGGAATTTACACAGCGGTTCCACAGCATTGTTGCGGAGGAAATTGAACTGGTCGACCAGGATTTGCGTTGCTTTGTCGGAAATCGTGGTTGTCGAGAGCTGCGAAGGCTCGTTAGCGAGGAAGTTCCCGTAATCGGTCGCAGAGAGCTGAGTCTTCAAGTCTGCAGATAAAATGAGTACTTTTGATGCGAATATGGCGGCAGCTTTGGCGCGATACCTTCAAGGTTCTCGCATTGCGTCAAGCTCGCGTAGTGGCCTTGGTTTAGAATGCCAGCCTTGTAGCCACGTACGATTCCCTCCAGAAACCCGTTGTTGACCTATACGAGGAGTTTCTAGCATTCTGGAGCTCTGAAATCGGGTTAACACGTACGTTGAAGAATAAGCCCTCCATGATGCTCGAGGTTTGACTGTCTCCACTTGTGTTCGGCTGCCGATTAAAAGAGGAATATTGTTCCCACGACTCGCTACGCGTCGTTGGATCGTATTGGTTGGACATCCAATACGATCACCGCGTGTTTTTGGTTCATCATGCATCATGCATCATGGCTCACGCCATATGCATATGCTACCGCGCTTGCGACGGTTTCGTGTGCAAAAATATGCAGTTCTTGGAGACACCGTCCCGTGTTATCTCTCTAGTTCGCCATGGCAATCCCAGAAACCGAGAAACCGTCCCAAGTGCCAGAAACCAAGTTGGGTGCCAATTTCGACACTCTATACGCAGAGGCTTCGACGCAAGGTCGATGGACGACTTCTTCCTATACTCACACTTTTGTTTTTGCTGAGCTTCCTCGACCGGTGGGCCCTCTCAGGCATTTAGTTTCACTCACTTAATACTTATCCTATTAGGACAAATATTGGGAATGCCAAGTAAGCACATCGTTCATTTCATTTGCGATAATAACCGCTGACCTTTCATAAACCGCAGACTTGATGGCTTGACTACCGTGAGTCGACGAATCTTGCGATGATACCAACCCTCGCTAACAGACCACTCAGGATCTCGGTGTGTCACCGTCTGCATATAATACTGCATTGGCGTTATTTTTCGTTGGATACGTACTTTTCGAGATACCTCTATATCTCATCACTCGAGGGACAGTTTGAAGCGTTTCGATCCTCAAGTTTGGCTTCCAACTCTGAGCCTCGTCTGGGGCATTGTTTCCATTGCCCAGGGGTTCGTGACGAACCAGGCTGGCCTGTTCGGGATACGATTCCGTAGGATCTCTTTCACTCCTGTATTTCTCGATAAGATCCCGCTCCATAGTGTTGGGTCTGACGGAGGCTGGCCTGTTCCCCGGCGTTATCTATGTATTCTCTGTATACTATCTCAGGTAAGGGATGCGTATTTCCAAAAAAGGTGGTGTATTCATGCACATCTACACACAGACGAGAACGTAGTTGGCGAGTTGCCGTGTTCTTTGGCGGTGCAGCTCTTGCAGGAGCCTTCGGAGGTACTGTAACTTGGTATCTATATGTACTTGAATGGGTAACGATCCTCCTCCAGGGATTTTCGCCTACATAATTGGTTTGATGAATGGCGTTGGGGGACGCAAGGGATGGCAATGGTAGGCCTACTTTAGTGCCAACGTGTCCAACCCTCAACCTTTCCTCTCAGGATCTTCATCCTTGAAGGTGCTCTCACAGTAGCCGTATCGCTAGTTGCATATCTTGTTGTGCCAACTTGGTCCTACAAGGCGAAATTCGTGAGGTTTTGCTGTGACGAGCGTGCGGTTTATTTACACTGACGTCCGGCAGTTAACGGAAGAGGAGCGTTGTCACTTTATAGAAAAATCGCAGGCGGACTCAGATGCGGGCACGGACCAGTCGTTCCAGTGGTCTTCTGTCAGATCCGCCTTTGAAGATCATCTAGTCTGGGCATATTCGTTCCTCTTCCATGGCTTCTCGTTTGTGCAGTATTCTTTCAGCTTCTTTTTGGTGCTTATCTTGTTTTATCATCCGCTGTTAAAAGGCTTACCTGCTGTTAGCCTACCATTATAGCGGACCTCGGATTCAAGACGTGGCAGGCACAATTGTAAGTGTGACATATACATTTGACTGCTGAGCTGAACCGATGGCAGGTTGACGGTACCAATGCTGTTGCAGCTTTCTCGGTGTGGGGAACGGTCTGGCTGTCCAGCCGAGTGAACATGCGTGCGCCGTTTATCATCGTTGCCGGAGTAGTCGCGATCATTGGTAAGGAGAAGCATCTACTAGAATATAATATGAAGAATACATCATTCTGATCTCATCAGTGAACGGTGAGTAACAATAGCGGTTCCATTACACTTATCGTCTCACAGGGTCCTCTAGTTCGTGTGCAATACTTAGGCGTCCATCTTGTGGCGGGTAATTACCTGCACTTCTTTTGACATCTGACTTTGTCTCATCCTTTCTGTTCTCAGCCGGAGTGTACACTGGCAGCTCGTTGCTTCTCAGGTTAGCTTGATTACCTTGTGTGATTTCCGACTCTTGCTCACATGTGAGATTATAGTTGGCCTGGTGAAAATGTTTCTGGACAGACCAAGCGCGCAGTCGCAGTTGCGATGCAAATTATGATCGGCGACATCGGCGCCATTGCTGGGTCCTTGGTATATCGGCCATCTCTTAGCGCGCATATCTACCGCAAACCCAACCTGATCCCTATTGGATATATTCTCTTCGCCATTTTGATGGCCGCATATTTGTGGGTGATGATGGCACAGGAGAACAAGAGACGTGATGCGATCCTCGCCGATGCTAAGGAGGACGATTTGTTGGAGACGGAGGAGGAGAGACTCAGGCTCGGTGATCGATCAATCCACTATAGATATCAACTCTAAAGCCGTATGTCAAGGTGTTCCAAATCCATGCCACGATCTACTTCTATACTGCAAAGTGAAATAAACTCTTGGACCATATCCTCTGTACAATGGACCACGGAGTTAATAGGGGCTATGACCGAGCTTCATTAGTGCCGCCATCAAGTGTGTTGATTGGGCCCGGAGTCCTAGTCAGTGGCGGTAGCATTATAACCGAGGATGATGTTGGGGATCATAATGGCCTCACGATCTTTATTATCGTCACTCATGCTCGCTTCTACCAGGCTACGACCGGGCTCTGATGGTCTATCGATATTGACACCGTATCGCTCTACTACCCACATTCCCCCACAATCCTAGGTATGAAGCTGTTCCGTGCTACTGTCAACTAGACGTTTTTACGGTCGCTATTACTATCCTCCCCCCCCACCCGCTCAGCATGCTGTACGGGGGTCGACTCTGTCCAATCTTTGTTAGGTAAGAAGTTTATTGCAGCAAAATCTGACTGGCCGACCGATGCTGCGAACTTCTTCGTTCTATTGTGCTCCTTTCTCCTAACCACGGCATCCATCGTTCCCGTCGCCCTGATATTTTATGCACAAGCAAATGCCGGGGATTGGCAACCGGGTTGACAGTCAACAGCCTACAGTTGACTTCAAGGGGTCCAATGGGGCCCATCTTTTATCCTCCCCCCCGACTACGCACTCAACGGTGTATTTTCCTTGTCCACACTCCTGAATGGTTCCAACGTGTCCATGGAACTGCTTTCCTCCATCCCAGCTACCGCACCCGCGTCGATAACACAGGAGAGGGTTTCAGCACCGGCCAACTGTGGTATGGAGGGACTGACAATCGAACGATATCCATCATCTCCACCCTCCCATTGTCGCAATCCCTGTATCGCTCCAACGCGTCCGCGTATCATCCTCGGAGGCACATTGCAATCCACGGGGTAACACCACCACGTTTACACCCGACGGGACGACACGGCTCAATGTCACGTCAAACAATGTTTGAGACCGAGACATGGTCAGCTTGATCTGCAACGGCACCGTTCCCCTCGCGGACACTTGCTTTGGCATCGGATCCTCCCCCCCCCTCGACTTTACCGTCGGGCTCAACGTCAGATATTACCCCCTTCAAGTGGTCGACACCAATTTGTCCATGGCATGTACTGGAGCGCAGTGTTAGGCATGGAAATGGGCGCGTGGCGTGGCCGCACCGTGGCATCACTACGCGCCACAACGTTTGGGTTTATGTCGCGGTATCGGTCGCTAGGTTCGTCGTCGTGTGAGATTGCGCAAGGCGAGTCGTCTCGGCGCAGGTTTCTTGAATGCCACGCCCCTGTTGCTGGACTCACTGAATTGAACCCAGAGTTGTTCAGCATCTTTGGATACTTTGGTTCCCCGTACATGCTGGCGAAAGTGACAATGAATTTTACTTGCAGAGGAAGCATCGTCGGAGAAGACTCGGCGAAAACTCGGAGTTGTCCGATAACAACAAAGAGACTCGCTTAGACTGGCCAGTTGATGCTTTCGTGACTGTCCATTGGAAGGGCTATCATAGTGACCACTACTTCGTCGTAAACAACACATCTACGATTTGCACAACGATATCATTTATTAGGGTGAATCTAGCAAAGGAAATTATGGCAATGAAAGAGTACAGTTATAATGCGTATGTGTATGAACATGCTTCTACTCCACGTGTCCAAATGTTCAGGCGGTTATGCGACGTCGCTTCGAGACGCGCGCGTTTTGATATTCGTCATCACCGTCATCGTCACTGTAATCTTCCTCCGCAACGTCAGAGCCATAGAGCTGCTTCCGCTTGTCAAGATCGACTTTGCGCAAGGAACGGAGATGGACAATGAGCGATTTGTGAAACTCCGTCTTCGAGAAATGGTTAATTCAGGTCCCCAACGCGCACCAGTGACAAAGTCCCTCACCTTCATGACCCGCCGTTTACCATCCGTGTTCCTGTCCTGTCGTCTCCGCCTCTCTTTATACTGCATGACAGGAGTCAGGTTCCGACGAGAATACCGATATTGATATATTGTTACCTTCCGCTGTTCATCCACAAGAAGGGCCGACAAGTGTTTGATCCACCGTTGAAGATTCGACTCTACCTTCCGTTTCTTCGCCTGCATGCTCAAGAGAGCCGTCATCGCGTTTTCATTGTCCTCCACAATAGCTTCATCGTCGGAATCCGGGACGATGTAGGATGTCACCGTCGTGGCTGCGGACCTTCTAGGTCGTCTCCGGGATGTTCGTGAAGGGCTTGCCTGCGGTGGAGTTGGTGGCTCTGCGTGGCAAGATGAGCGGGACAAGGATGGGGGACTGGTTTCCTTCTTAATGACATTCGGCTTTACACGGGATTTACAGGTGCGTTTGCTGTCTGGAGGCGGAGGTTGTTTCGAGAGATAGTCTTCTTCACTGAAAAAGAACTCGGCTCCACACTCGATTTCATGATAGAGACACCAATTCTATGAAAAGTGTTTAATGCAAAAACCAATACGTTAGAAACGGCGTGCTCACGGGCGCTCGACCCAAATGCGCAAGCAGCTTGAAGTGTTTCAAAGTAATAGGAACATGAGTTGAAGGGGTCGTATAACCTACACCAGCCGACGAAAGATAGAGATGAAGAAGCTAGAACAGACTATCAGCGCGCGACTCGTAGGGACCAACATCGAACGCACAGTAGTATTGTTGTTAATTACAGCATGGGTCATGAATAGCGCCATCATGGCACTGTGTGGGTCGTAATGTTCCTTGGCCCACCTACCAACTGGCAAACACTCTGTTGATGACATCAATACTGACCTCCTGGTAGAGCGTTCTAGGATGCTCACCGATGGGGAAGTCCAACTTGCCGTTCACATCAGCACCGTATATGCTGTAGTAGTATGACCGTCGACGAGATCGAGTGGGAGCCATCTCGTCTTGACGGATCATGGCAGAAAGCGTATCTTGTCCTATAGCACCCTATGAACGATTCAACACGAGAACACCAAGATGTAGAGGAATCTGCGAACCAAATCAGGGCCATCCCCCACAGGTGTTTCCTCCGGTTCCTCCACGTCAACTACAAATTCACGAGGGTCCTCTTGGCCACCCATTTCGGGATCATTGACTTCTATTTCACCAGTGAGAGCAACAGAAACACCCGAAGTCTGGTTCGACGACCCGCTCGAATTGGCTCGAAGCATCTTCAGATTACTGAAATCTCGACACAGCGCTGCTTCATAGGTAGCACATGCTTTTTCGTCCTCAGCGGGAGTGAGATCGTCCAGTGATAGCGAGTATCGCCTGACAGCAGCGTCTGCAAGACTAACATGAAGGGAATAGTTTTCTACCAGCCTACGCAAAGTCTTGCCCTAAAAGGAGTGAGTGGACGGAACGGACCAAAAAATGGTCTTACCTTGCTCGCTATCTCCAAGCATTTGATCGCAACCTCTTGCACAAGGTCTTTAACGTCTTTCACACTCATTGCCATCTCTTCTTTGGCATACTCGAGCAGAACACCAAGTTTCTCCACGAAAGGATTGATCATAACATTAAACAAGTCCTCCCTCGTCAAAGGCAACAGACCGATCGCCTCCAACTTGCTGTGGAAGGTCGTGATGGCTTCAGGCATGGCAGGGAGCACCCACGTGCTCTCAGACAGACAGACAGTCAATAGCATCACAACTCGGACCTTTGGGTCTGCACTCGGGAAATCGGTGTAGAGCTGACGCAGGACATTAATGGTGTACGTGGAAGTGATGGAACGCGATTTCACGAAAAGCTGAATGGAAAAATGTGAACATGCGTCTTGATAATCTTGATTCATAAACTCACCTTCATCAGCTCGGTGACAACAAGACTGATAACGATAAGATACCAGACGATAAGGACCGAATAAATTGACCTACCCGAGCTTGAACAGCAGCTCTCCTGAACGATCAAGGACTTTGAGGGCTCGATATGCGGACTCGTTGCTCTTGGCCTCCATACAGATTTCTGCCGCCACCGTACGACTCAAGAACATCCTGCCCAGGTCGAGGGTCAATATCACGTTCCGTTCGAGGGGAATGGGAAACCACCTTGGATCTAGTCGCTTCAGCTCTCGAACATTCCGGACGATCTCGTCTGTTCTATCGCCACCGTTCAGAGCTTGCTTTTCAAACATTTTTCGAAAAACGAAGTCGCGATACTGCAAGGCCACGGTCAGGAATTGGCCGAGTGTGTAAACGTTCTCTGATACCTTTGGATCCATCCGGAAGCCGTTGGCCTCCGCATACGGCAGTAGCCTCGGTTCGATGGCAAGCGCAATCGGCAGTTGAGCCATCAAAGGATCCTTGTGCACGAAATGAGGGAAGACAAGGACAAGGAGTCGGAACGCATACCTTCATACTGAATGGGATGAACTAGACCGAGTCAGGAACCAAACGATATCAAACAAAGAGCAACGTACCTTGTACTTGTCCAAAATCTCGCGAACGTCCTCCCATTTGGTACTCTTCAAGTCCTGAGGGAGCCTGCTCTCCTTAAGAAAGGAGTGAAAAATGTAACCGTCGTCCTCGTTTTTTCCGAGTGGTATTTCGTTGAATAGCGCGCAAGTGACTTTCATGAAATGGGTGAACACCGAAAGAGGTATTGACCTGACCCATGGTGTCTTGATGAAGTGGCTTGCAGAACGGAAGTAGTGGTGAATTGCGACTTGTATGATGTAGCGAGATATATAGGCGCCACTTGATACGAGGATCTGAGGACGGGCGCATATATTCAGTTTGGGACATGGAATCGGAGCGAGAAGGTGCAAGAGACGTACGTCTATGACTTTGTCATTGAGAACCTTCCCTCTGCCTAGAGCCCAGAACATGGCGTCCATATGACCATATCGATGGAGGAAGTAATGGGCGCGGACATAGGGATCCCTGGATACTCTGAGGAAACGTTTCGATGTGAGAATGAGGGCGGTTGGATCGTTGAGTTCGTAGATGATGAGATGGATGATATCGTCTAGGGCGGTAATGAGGGAAGTAACAAGTCACACCGACGGGAAAACCTACCACATAGACGCTCCATAGGACGGTTGCGACGATGGCTACAAGGGGCGAAAAAAATCGGGTGGATTGACGAGGGGGCAGATGGAGGGGAAGATGGGGGATGAACGTGGCAAGGAGTGCGCACTTTGTTTGCGAGGGTGGTGGTCTGGTGTCAAGCCGTGCAGGCCAGGTTCGAAGGTACGAGCATCGGACTTCCAAATTTGAGTAGTTGCCCACATCTTTGGCGGACCCCGCAGACTCGCAGCCTCACTCGAGAGAGGAGTAACAAGAGAGCGTTGCTCGATCGAACCCGCTCCTGGCAGGCTTCGAAAATAAACAGCCCAGTTCACAACAAGATCACCAATGCCGGCATAACGCTCAAAAATCCCTCTTATAGTAACCCCTCCAAACTCGATAGGCCAACTTCCAATCCCGGACCCGCAATCGTCCATCGTACACGTTAAAATTCACCTCCTCCAATCGCTCCAGTATCAACGCGACAGGAATCTACGACGTCGTCAGCGTCACCAATATCACATAGAAAGCCACCCACAGCTGAAACGAACACTGGCATGGCCTCTGCCGGCACTTTACCCCCGGTCTCCCGGAACATGTTGTGCGCAGTCAGCAAGTGATCGTTGGCGACCGTGGCAAATGCAAACACCGCATCCTCTAGTGCCTTGCTCGTCGTTCCCTTGGTCAACACCTCTTGCTGGTTCACGCCATGCTTGGCTGTTATCTCAGCAGGAATGACCATCATCCCTTTGGACGCATGGAACGGAAAGGCACGCAGCAGCGTCGTGAACGACTGAGCCACACCGAGATGTGACGCAGCATGGGACAGGGTTGCGGACGGCAGGTTCAGAAGCGAGAGCAGGAGGTACAGAAACGTAGAGGCTGTCGACTCGGCGTGCGACGTCGCCGATTCTACGGTCAGATGCGACTGAGCGTGCAACTCTTGTTCCTACACAAACGTCAGTCTCGAGAGACCGGATCCGATTGTGGTGCACACACTGACCCTGGCTTCGATGATTCTCTGAAAATGGTACGGCGCCAGGCGACTCCTCTGTGTTGCTTCGTGGAGTCCAAGCGCAATAGGGTGTCGTGGGGGCCTGTTCTACGACGACATGGGTGAACCGTGGATACAACAACGAGTGACTTACAGCAAAGATGTCTTTCACGGCATCTCTCCAAAACATGAGCCGAGCTTGTCCAAGTGGTGTTTGCGAGACAGCTTCTTTTATCATGGACAACTCAATCTAGGACAGAAAACCTCAGTAACTAGGTAGTCCGACGCGATTGTACGCACATAGAAGGCTCTCAGCGCGTAATATGCACTTTGGTATCGCCGAGGGTAGAACCGCGAAACGAGGTATCCCTCATAATCATG
Organism: Boletus barrowsii; assembly: GCA_038088775.1. NCBI lineage: Eukaryota > Fungi > Basidiomycota > Agaricomycetes > Boletales > Boletaceae > Boletus > Boletus barrowsii. The sequence goes on from JBBPJP010000122.1 coordinate 15,268, forward strand.
TCTTCGAACGAGATCCTTGCAATACTCGGTCGGATTCGACGTCCTAGCTTCCGAGCGAATCTTGGCGCTCGCCGAAAAGCTGCGAATTGCTGTGGCACAGTGTCGCTGCCACGGACGGACAGAAGCCCCAACTTGTCTACAGATCATACTTGGCTTTGCCACGCAAAATAGGAATACGTCGATTTTTTCCTCCTTTGGGCAACAAGGCCAGCCAATCAATCCGCCGGAATTGCGCAACAGCGTCGTCGTTGTGAGAGTGCTTGAGATTCAAACGACTCGGTACCGTCTAAATTTGGCCCATTAGCCGGCGGTGCCAAAGGGACAACCTCCTCGTACAATTGAACATCATGTCTTCTAGTGTATCCGGGCTGCAGAGGGAGGTCCTCGCCCTGTACAGACGGTGAGTCCTGTCCTTGTCTTGCCCTGTATCTCGCTCATGTCTCCACCCAGTGCACTTCGGATGGTGCGGTCGAAACCACCCCAAGCCAGGCCCAAGTTCTCCCTCTACGTCCGCTACACATTTCGCAACCAAGCATCTTCAGTATCTCCCCGCAACGTCGCTGCGATCGAACACCTTATCAGGCGTGGGAAGCGACAGATAGAGCTGTACGAAAGCCCCTCCATAAAGGATTGTCAGATCTCGCGAGCCATGATAGACTGGGAGCAAGCTCCTAGACGCAGTTAGCATCATTCTACCCAACCACCATCTAGACCAGTTGTATCACATATATCTAATGTTGATTGCACAAAAAAACAACCAAGGTCACGTATCACTTGGCGATGAGGACACCTTGCGCCGAGCTGCTGTTCTCGCCCTCCGCGTCATGCGGCGAGGCGATTTCGGAGGCTCTGGAACCATCAACAGTTCCTCCCGCGACATGACGCCCTCCTGAATCAACTTGTCATAGTGCAGCCGCCGCTCGTTGAGAACAAACTTGAGACGCGCCATCGACTTGCGACACTGATACATCACTGGCGTATAAGCAACACGTGCAACAGCGTCGAAAAAAAAAGACAGACCATTCGATCCATCGTTGGCGCAGCGAGTGCCTGGGAATTTTGGATGCCCATCCGCCGTGCCTCCTCTCGCTGCGTCGCGAGCAGGTTACGTTCGCGCAAGAGAACGTACCACAGCGTGTGCAAGTCTCTGAAGCTCTTCCGTCTGAGTTCGGCAGCATGCCAGGGTCGTCCTATCAAACCAATAGCATTGAGTACATCAACCCACGAGCGACGTGGATTCAGCCAAGACAGACGACACACACCAGATTCGGTGAGCGACTCTTGAGCCTCGAGCGTTTCGTGTGCTACTACGCCATCCACTTCTTTTTTACGGAAGAAAGCCCAGAGACCGTGGTTTGGGTCAACTTGAATACCTAAATGGGGTCGCTTTTGAGGATTCGTGACTGAGCTCGATGCGGGGGAAGCGGGATGGGAGTTCGGGTTCGGGGTAGCTTGCGTCGCATTCCACCGTACTCTGTGAAAAAGACGTAGAACGCGCAAAGGACACGCTGGTTGGAGGATACAGGACATCGAGCGAGGTAATTGGCTCGGCAAGGACGCAAGGTATGGTTTTTACCACTTTAGTACAGCCACCGATTCGGTAGTGTACTTAGGATCATCTAAACATTCGACAGCACCATCACTGAAGTACTGATAGTTCGTTAGAATGACTTTCGCAAGCTAAACGTGCTGCCCCACTTCCCCCTCTCCCTCGTCGACTCCTGCTCTGCAACTCGAAGTACAAACGCGTCCTCCCTAACGAGCATGTACGGATCTTCGAGCGCATCCACAGTCGTCGTCAGGGACGCGTTGAACAACCCCGGCTCCTTCAGCGGGTCCAAGAGCAGCCGCGTCGAGTTGATGAAGTCTGCACCCAGATGGCTGGCCATGCGTAATTTCACCACAACGATCAGCATGACGAGCGACACGACGATGTGGAGAATGAGAATGTAAATCCCATACCGCGCCATAAATTTGATACCGTAGGACGTGACCGGAACGAGCGTAAGTTCACCAATATGTGGGAACATCGCGGAACTGTAAGCGCCAACTGCCATGCTCAGGACCGTACTCCAGTGGCTATATGGATCATCCCGCCGGTGGTCGAGGGTTTCAAAGTGGGTGTTGAGAAGGTTCGCAAGGTCCGAGAAGGACGAGCCACCGCAATCCCCAATAGGGGGAAACGTGGTGTTACAGATTAAGGTGGTGATATCTTGAGCCCACTGGCTATTGTTTGGCATCACGTTGAGCCATGATGTCCCGTTCAATGCAAACTCTGTGTAATCGCCAGTGGAGTATAGCGTTCCGCCCATTATGATAGCAGTGGCATTGAACCGGAATATGGCGCTCGGGTCATATGGAGAGGTAGCAATGATGGAGAGTGTCTGGTTGTCAGACCCGTCGGGCCAGAGCGTGACGGGAATATCGATGCCACTGGGCGCGCAGGTGAGATTCTGAGCGGCGGATGGAACTGAAGAGAGGGGTTCCATGGAGATATTGAAGCCATTCAACGTGGTGGAGAAGGAAAAGCCGATGTTTGGGCTCGAGTAAGGGAGAGGAGGGTAGTAGACGACCCCCATTGAATGATCTGTTGCTACATTGCTACTGGTAATGTTGATGAGCCCGACAGTGCCTGGTACCCCGAGACACAGTGACGACATGGCGAAGTTTAATTGTTCAGCGGCTGGGGTGATCCACGAAGAACCGGGAGTTGCTGGATCGAATGGACCAAAGGGAATTGGGATAGTCATCGTGCCTTCAGTCGACCCCTCCACCCAGCTATCACTCACGGTCAAGCTCGTAGCCAATGCCAACCCCAAAACGGCGGACAGAAAGACCAACGGAAGCTCCACGCCATGTGATATTAGGTAGCTGGCAAGGTTCCCGATGGAAGGGTTACTGTAGACGGCGACTCTTTTGCTACGTAGACCACCTCTTGTGAGCTTGAAGAAAACGTATCGCTTTCCGGCTATCATTATCACTGCAGATGTGATGGTTACGGAGAGTGCTGATATTACCCGCTGCAGGCTCGACAATGTTTTGCGAGGGACAGGATGCAAAAAGTCCGCAACGGTTTGTGTATGAAACACGAGGGCAACCAGGACGATTGATGTCGTAGTTAGGAGGAACGAACACAACAGAACAAAGAGTTCCGCAGCGTCGGCCGACCAGGTTGACTTTGGCAAGGGTGTTCTTCTTTCCACCAGTGGTGACTTGATGTCAACGTCTTCCATGGTGTCGGAAATTTCTGAGGAACTGGGAAGAAGAGAAGGTGATACCTGCGATGAACAATCAAGTAAAGATTCTGGGCGGGATCCAACACTTGCCTTCAGGGGAAGGGAACTACTTGAGGAAGCACGGCTTCTCGTGAGTATTATCACCTTCTACGCGCTTGACGATTGGTGTTTGGAGAACCGAGTGTGAGGGTGGGTAAGGATGATATTCGAAGGGGTTACATGCCAAGTGGCCAGAGATGCTGTGTGGTTCCTGGTTGAGCTAAACGAACACGGCATAGTACTTGGAAGGCTGTTCGACAGCTTCAGGATGGGTAAGAGGTGTCAATGAGTAGGCTTTGAACTTACTTTCACCCAGCATTGATTGACAACCAAGAATCAGAGGAACAGCATCAGCATTGTAAGAAAACGCGTCGATGTACATACCGAGCACCAATTACTTTTGGTATTTCCTTTGGTGGGCTTGGTCAAATGGGCTAGGCGGCCCATCACAATTTTAAAATACAGTACCAGTTTCTCCACCCACGGCCGATCGCAAAACTTCGATGGATCCCACGCACCGGAGTAGTGTTCCGTATCGACGGTCGTCATCTGATCGTTTCGTCTCGCCCGTCGCGTTCGTGCGTGGCTCCTCGACTTCAACGGCCACTCGACTATCATCTCCACTTGGGCTCCTCGCTTCACGACGGGACGTGTGCGCCACAGTGTCCAGTGTCAGTCGTTCTTTCATCAGTTGTTCGTCACCGTCTCCACCGCCGTTGTGCATCGCGCTCAACTGTGGCACCTTGCTTCCTCGATTTCAACGGCCCCGCTCCTCTGGCGCCTCCACTCCGGAGCGGCGCTCCCCCACGGGACATGTGAGCTACAGGGGGGCCCTGTCCGGCTATCGTTGTGCTTCTTGGCTCCATAACAACGTCATGCACTTTTCTCGCTCATTCTCAGCATCCAACTCCCTCTTTCAGTCGCTCGCGAATTCAGATTTTTGGTGGTGCACTTTGACACTGTAGAAAGGTGCCAATTTTTATACCCCCCGTGGCATTCGGGTTACACCACACTCGGAGGACAGATTTGTCGAAAGGGTTGATCATTGGAAGGTAAGGTTTCACAGCTCAACCTGATGAATGGTCTGTCACTTCGAGATACTGGAGAAGGATGAGGCAAGCTGGTCCATGAAGATGCCACCACCGGTTTGACTGTTAACGCCTCACTACCTGTCCAAACGCTTTCAAACTTGTTCAGTCCTTCAAGACAAGACGATATTAGGACGTTCCCACCAGGACCGAAAAGGTTTCGCAGGCAAAACGTGTGATCCGCGTCCCTGTCTCGTCGATTTCCGCTCTGCGAGTAAAAATTCGTCATCCCTAACGAGCATGTACGGATCTTCGAGCGTATCCATAGTCGTTTTCAGGGACGCATTGAACAGTTCAGAGTTCTTCAGCGGGTCCAAGAGCAGCCGCGTCGCGTTCATGAAATCGGCACCCAGACGGCTGGCCAAGCGGAGTCTCATCACAACGATCAGCATGAGGACTGACACGACGATGTGGATAATGAGAATGTAGATCCCGTACTTCGATGTAAGGCGTATACCGTACACCGTAACTTGGATTTGCAGGATGTTTTAATAAAGGGTTGGGTTGGGGAGCTGTGCCCCGTAGTTGGTCTTGAAGTGAGTGTTTAGCTGGCTCGCAAAGTCTGAGAAGGAAATACCAATGCAGTTCCCGACAGGCGATGAGGTAGTGTTACAGATTAAATGGTGATATCTTGAGCCCACTGGCTGTTGTTTTGCATCACGATGTCTCGTTCGCAAACTCTATGTAATCGCCAGTGGAGAATAGCGTTCCGCCCATTATGATAGCAGTGGCAGTGAACCGAAATATGGAGCCCGAGTTAGATGGGGAGGTAGCAATGATGGTATGTCTGGTTGTCGGACCCATCGGACCAGAGCTTGCTGTTGAGAGGCGCACAGGCAAGATCTTGAGCAGTGGATGGGACTGAGGAACGGTTTTCCATAGAAATGTTGAACCCATTCAATGCAGTGGAGAAGGAAAATTTGGCAGTGTTTGGCGGTAAGTACTAGTAATGATGCCGAGCACAGCGACCCTATAGCCACCGATCCAGTAATGGCCCGGGCAACAAGCAGTACCTAGGATCGTTATCATCTAAACACAATAGGATCACCATCACTGAAGTGCTGATACTTCGTTAGAATGATCTTCGCAAGCTAAACGTGCTGCCCCACTTCCCCCTCTCCCTCGTCGACTCCTGCTCTGCAACTCGAAGTACAAACGCGTCCTCCCTAACGAGCATGTACGGATCTTCAAGCGCATCCACAGTCGCTGTCAGGGACGCGTTGAACAACCCCGGCTCCTTCAGCGAGTCCAATAGCAGCCGCGTCGAGTTGATGAAATCAGCACCCAGATGGCTGGCCATGCGTAATTTCACTACGACGATCAACATGACGAGCGACACGACGATGTGGAGAATGAGAATGTAAATCCCATACTGCGCCGTAAAGTTGATACCGTAGTACGTGATCGGAACGAGCGTACGTTCTCCAATATGTTCCCACATCGCGGAACTGTAAGCGCCGATCGCCATGTTCAGGACCGTACTCCAGTGGGTATATGGATCATCCCTGTCGGTGGACCCGAAGTTGGTGTTGAGCAGGCTCGCAAAGTCCGAGAAGGACGAGCCAGCGCAATTCCCAATAGGGGGGAACGTGGTGTTACAGATCAAGGTGGTGATATCTTGAGCCCACTGGCTATTGTTTGACATCACGTTGGGCCATGATGTCCCGTTCAATGCAAACTCTGTGTAATCGCCAGTGGAGTATAGCGTCCCACCCATCATGATAGCAGTGGCATTGAACCGAAATATGGAGCGCGAGTCAGATGGAGAGGTAGCAATGATGGAGAGTGTCTGGCTGTCAGACCCGTCGGGCCAGAGCATGAGGGGAATGTCGACGTCACTGGACGCGCAGGTAAGATTCTGAGCGGCGGATGGAACTGAAGAGAGGGGTTCCATGGAGATATTGAAGCCATTCAACGTGGTGGAGAAGGAGAAGCCAGTGTTTGGGCTCGAGTAAGGGAGAGGCGGGTAGTAGACGACCCCCATTGAATGATCCGTTGCTACATTGCTACTGGTGATGTTGATGAGCCCGACAGTGCCTGGTACTCCGAGACACAGTGACGACATGGCAAAGTTTAATTGTTCAGCGGCTGGGATGATCCATGAAGAACCGGGAGTTGCTGGATCGAATGGACCAAAGGGAATTGGAATATCCATCAAGCGTGTAATCGACCCCTCCTCCCAGCTATCATTCACGGTCAAGCTCGTAGCCAATGCCAACCCCCAAACGGCCGACAGAAAGGCCAAAGGAAACTCCACGCCACGTGATATCAGGTAGCTGGCAAGGTTCCCGATGGAAGGGTTACTGTAGACGGCGACTCTTCTGCTACGTAGACCGCCTCTTGTGAGCTTGAAGAAAACGTAACGCTTTCCGGCTATCATTATCACTGCAGATGTGATGGTCACGGAGAGTGCCGATATTCCCCGCTGCAGGATCGACAATGTTTTGCGAGGGATAGGCTGCCAAGATGCAAGCGTTTGTGTATGAAATACGAGGGCAACCAGGATGATTGATGTTGTTGCTAGGAGGAACGAACACAGTAGAACAAAGAGTTCCGCAGCGTCGGCCGACCAGGTTGACTTTGGCAAGGGTGTTCTTCTCTCCATCAGTGGTGACTTGATGTCAACGCCTTCCATGGTGTCGGAAATCTCTGAGGAGCTGGGAAGAAGAGAAGGTAATACCTGCGATAAACAATCAAGTCAAGATTCTAGGCGGGATCCAACACTGGAGTTATTTGCCTTCAGGGGAAGGGAACTACTTGAGGAGGCACGGCTTCTCATGAGTATTGTCACCTTCTACGCGCTTGACGATTGGTGTTTGGAGGAACGAGTGTGAGGGTGGGTAAGGACGATATTCGAAGGGGTTACATGCCAAGTGGTCAGAGATGCTGTGTGGTTCCTGGTTGAGCTAAACGAACACGGCACTTTGGAATTCGGCTGTTCGACAGCTTTAGGATGGGTAAGAGGTGTCAATGAGTAGGCTTTGAACTTACTTTCACCCAGCAGTGATTGACAACCAAGAATCAGAGGAACAGCATCAGCATTGTAACAAACCCGTCGATGTACCGAGCAGCAATTACTTTTGACATTTCCTTTGGTGGGACCTCAAATGGGTTGTGGTACCTGCCAAGCGACAATCCCATCACGATTTTATGTAAGTATGAACAGTGCCTCAGCATTAGCTGTATACTGTACTGGGGCAAGGGATCTGGCTGTTCGATCATTGGCCCGACAGTCCTGCAAATCTTTGCATTTCTCGATAGGCATTTAGTAGGCGCCGATCATTTCAACTCGTGCCTGGGCATGGATTCAGCCATTGGTGATTAGTCGACGTGAGAAGCAAGCAATTACTAGCATGCACGCTTGCTAGACAGAAATGAGTAAACACAGAAGCCAGAGGCCACTCGCGAGAACGAGTCGGAGTGGAAGTTCGGAGAGAATCGATGCATGACGTAGATTGCACCCGGGGTCGTGCTGCATTCTACAGGTTTTATGGACTATCGCTCAGCATTTACAAGGCTGCAAATATAATTTTTTCCAGAAAGTCGCGAGCTGTATCTCATAAACACTACATACCACTTGGAGCGTTGTTCACCGGACTTGCTTAATCAATATAGGATCGACAAAACGATTGGTGTTTTTGCCTACGGTATTCTCCCCTTATCTTGATCCACTTAGATACCTTCGTCTTTCAGGTCAGTCTAGTGGAACATCGAGGGGTTTTGAAATCATGGATTGGGCATGCGAGAGCGCATGTCGTGGCATGTGACAATGCAGAGAAGAATAGAGGATATGCGACTTTTGAAAAACAAGTTGATGTCGATTCGGGAATGATGCTCTGACCTTACTCACTAACGGCGTGGTAGATATATGTAAGACCAGTTTATTTTCTGGGTTAGGATTCTTAGTAGTGGGGAGTCACAGTCAGAGGCACATCAAGCAAGAATGTCTGCCAGTGTGGGCATCAGATTTGATAAGGATACACACATTCCCCGCTTGCGTCCACAAACCTACACCCACATCATCAAAAATACCTTCCCCCAACAGATACGCTTCATTCTGACAAACCTGCAGTTGTAGCATGCGCTTTGACCTTGCCTGCGCAGGCAAGAGATCCATGAACTGTGTATTGAGCAAATATGTTCGATGACGACCAACGCACCTCATGATGGTCAGCATGAAGTTCTGCATCAAGTACCATCCTGTAGGGCCCAGACGGCTGGCCAGGCGGAGTCTCACCACAACGATCAGCATGAGGATTGACGCGACGATGTGCAGAATGAGAATGTAGATCCCGTACTTTGATGTAAGGCGTATACCGTACACCGTGAGTTGGACTTGCACGTTGTCTTCAAAATGTGGTTGGGTTGCGGAGCTGTAAGCGCCAATTGCCATGCTCAGGACCGTACTCCAGTGGCTATATGGATCATCCCCGAAGTTGGACTTGAAGTCGGTGTTAAGCTGGCTCGCAAGGTCTGAGAAAGAAGAGCTAGTGCAGTTACCGACAGGCGATAAGGTGGTGTTACAGATTAAGGTGGTGATATCTTGAGCCCACTGGCTGTTGTTTGGCATCACGTTGATCCACGATGTTCCGTTCGGTGCAAACTCTATGTAATCGCCAGTGGAGAACAGCGTTCCGCCCATTATGATAGCAGTGGCAGTGAACCGAAATATGGAGCTCGAGTTAGATGGGGAGGTAGCAATGATGGAGAGTGTCTGGTTGTCGGACCCATCGGACCAGAGCTTGCTGACACTCGGTACACAGGCAAGATTTTGAGCAGTGGATGGGACTGAGGAAAGCTGTTCCATAGAAATGTTGAACCCATTCAATGCAGTGGAGAAGGAAAAGGCAGTGTTTGGCGGTAAGAGTTGGAGAGGAGGGTAGTAGACGATCCCCATTGGATAAGTACTAGTGATGTTGATGAGTCCGACTACACCCTGTAAACTGAAGCACAGCGACGATATGACAAGGGTTAATTGTCCAGTGGCCGGAATGATCCATGAAGAACCCGGAGTTGCTGAATCGAACGGGCCGGAGGGGACCGAGATAATCTGATCAAATGCAGAGGGCGCTGACTCCCAGCTCTCATTCACGGTCAAGCTCGTAGCCAATGCCAACCCCCAAACGGCCGACAGATAAACCAAGGGCAACTCCACGCCGGATAATATCAAGTAGCTGGCAAGGTTCGCGATTGAAGGGTTGCTATAGACGGCGACTCTTCTGCTACGCAGACCACCTCTTACGAGCTTGAATAAAACGTATCGCTTTCCGGCCACCATTATCACTGCAGATGTGATGGTTACGGAGAGTGCTGATATTACTCGCTGCAGGTTCGACAATGTTTTGCGAGGGATAGGATACGAAGAGCTCGCAATCGTTTGTGTGTGAAACACGAGGGCAACCAGAACGATTGATGTCGTAGTTAGGAGGAAAGAACACAGCAGAACAAGGAGATCCGCAGCATCAGCCGACCAGGTTGACTTTGCTAAGGGTGGAGTTTTCTCCATTAACAGCAGCTCCATTTCATTTCGTCCCAAGGTGTCGGGAATGTCTGGGAAACTAGGAGGCAGGGGTGGTAGTACCTGTGACGAACAATGAAATTAACATTGTGTACATCGTCCAGTATTTACTCACCTTCAAGCGAAGGGAAGCACTCGAGGAACCACAATTTCTCATGGATGTGTTCTACGGTCTTGACAATTAGTGTCGGAAGTTTGGAGGTGGGTGATGTGGTTACTGAGCGAGGTCCAAGAAACGAATACGCGTCATGCTTTTAGACGGCTTCGGCGTGGTAAGAGGCGAAGAGCCTCCATTTTACTGTCACCCGGCGGTGGTGGAGAATCAAAGAAAATGCATCAGCGTCGCAGGAAGGTGCGGCGAGGTTTCACGCAGTAGTAACATCTGATTTCCTTTGTCGTTAGCCATCCTCCGATCGCGGCATCGGAAATGAGCTGTGGTAATTGTCAGGTGTTCAGCTTGAATAAGTGCGTCAGGTCGAGATAGTTGACCATTCAACGAACTGCTGCTCCCGAACAGATTGCCTGATAGGTAATCAGTGGGTACCGTTCTTCCACATTATTTCACTCGAGCTTGGAGGCATCGGTAATTGGCCGACACGAGAAGCAAGCAGTTACTGGGATGTACCTGCCGGACAGAAATGAATAAAGGCAAATGTAGAGGTCCGAGGAGAATCGGTTCCTTGCGACGGTGGGGAGTCGTCGTGAGCCCAACAGGGAAAAGTAGTCACCTCACCTCTCGAGTCGTTCCGCGTCCTATCATTTTCCGGTGCCAGGAGAGACGGACTATGGCTTAGCACTTACAAGGGCAGAGAAAGGCGTGAGCTGGATCATATAAACATTACCAAGGTGCCGTTCGCCAGACTTGTTTGATCAATATACGTAGACTGGCCCGAAAGGTTTCAAAGAAATTATAGTAGGGGATACGAGACCAAGTAATCGACATGCTCTATGGCGGCTATTTCTTTGGTTTCTTGACTGATGGCAAGCGTGAACATTTGACCCAACAAAGAAATGACTGCCAGTACCTCCATATTTACTCCTCGATTGCGTGCGACCAACGACACCACCAAAGTCTAGTGCACCACGGACCATTTTGTACCTGTGCAAGTATGCCTCGAAGGTCTTGCTCACGAGCACAAGCGTCGGACGTACCTGACACCAGGCAAATCCTGCGTACGACCACCACGAACCAAGACCACACTGTGTTCCTGCAAATTATGACCTTCTCCGGGAATATAAGCCATGATCGAGTTCCCGTTGGACAACTTGACACGAGCGACCTTTCGTTTTGCGGAATTGGGTTTCTTTGGTTTCATGATGAAGATCTGAGTGCAAACGCCTTTTTTCTGAGGACATGTATCAAGGAGTGGCGACTTTGGAGGGTTGACTTTTTGAGGTTTCTTTCGACGCATTGCCTGGTTGAGAGTGACGGAGAGAAATGGCGAGGCGCTGAACGCCCGCGACGGGACGACTAGGGAACATGTCCTTGGTAGGCTGCGGAGGAAGGACAGCATGGCCTACTACTTGTGTTGTAGGTACTTTGGCTACTAACCGCGAGACGATACCGCGTACAGGCCTGCCCTAGAGTCCCCTATGGTCGCGTCGCGCCAAAGTTGCCCTTTCCTTCGCGAACCGCGATGCCTGCCGCCAGCAAGTCCCGTCTTCGACGTGCACGTAGGGCACCGTCGTCCGACCACATAGAGGAGGAAGATGACCCATCGCAGAAACGCGCCGACGACGTCGACAACGAGGACTCTGAGGAAGATGTACAGCCAGTCCGCAAGGCGACGGTGAAGAAGGAAAAGAAACCAAAGATCAGTCGCGCTGCCACCGAAGCACCCGTAGCTGGCCCTTCAAAAGTAAACAACCACAACAATGAGGAGGAGGACGAGGATGTCGACGACGGCAGGATCGATATCGAAAACTTTCGTGACCAGCCTTTGGATAAGAAAGATGGTGCAAAATTGCATGGGATAGCCCAAGACTGGGAAATGATCCGAAAGCAAATACACCAAAGCTCTTTTCGGCTCGTCAAGGACGTCGCCATCTCGCTTGCAGACGTAATGGAAGTTGGTGAGGCAGGAGAAGTGGGTATTATCGCCCACTGCTGTGCTAACGCTAATGATCATCTGGTACCATAGGCACTAGACGAGGTTGATTCCATTATGAAAAAGCTCCTCGATATCGATCAAGAGATGCGTTCTCATGAAGAGACGTTGAGCAACCTCCACCAGGCCCTTATGCGTGGAGAAGTTGTGGTACGTGGTCATACTTGTGTCCCTTCCTCCGGTTATCCACAATGATACCTGCAGGAAGACGTTCTTGAGACATATGAGAATGAAGTGCAGCGACGGGTCGATGAACACAAGAACAAAACCACACGCCAAAAGTATGCTTCCAGCGATGTATATGTGGAATTCAAACAAGGAATCTATGTATGTTTGGCGAATGTACCGTTTCACGCGAAACCAGTTGACATTCGGGGCTTAGGAGGTACAAAATCCTGGCGATATGATTCCGCCCATCAACGATCTCGTCCCGAGAGGTTTGTCTTGGAGAATACAACTTGTTGTACGGTTGACAACGTGTCACAGAGGATGGTGATCCCAGCGATGACGAAGACGAACTTGAAGTTGGTGGTGTCACTCAGGACTACAAATGCCCCATTACACTCGTGGTTTTGGAGGAACCGATGACGTCGTATGTGACATGTGTCCTCTGGCGCGAGTCTGTCTGAGTATCTGTTATACACAGAACGCTTTGCGGACACTCTTATTCCCGTGCAGCCATTCAAGAGTTCCTGACGAGGGCAGGAAGAGCAGGACAGCTCTGCCCTGCGTCTGGTTGTAACAAACGGATCACAATGGACCACCTTAGAGCTGACAAGGAGCTAGAAAAGAGAATAAAGATCGCAATGAGGAGACAACGACAGCGGGAGGAGAGTGAGGAAGATGACGACGATGAAGTGATAGAATAAACCATGTTACTGCCCTTGGGCTAACTTACTATATACCTTGTGTAATGCTCGCCAATCTTGACGAGAATGAGTGCAGAATACGCATACGCAAAATAACCTATGTGAGCCTGAGTTACCCACAAGAGACCAGTCCACCCGCTTCCCTCACCCTCCGCTCTCTGTCCCTGTTATTCCTCACGACCTTTTCAATCTCACATCCCAACGCCCAGCACCACGCATCCCGTTCCACCCTGCTCCTCGTCCTAAACACGGCCAGCTTGTGACTCCCCTTTGTAAGACGAGGTATAGGCTGCGTAGGCTGAAAACCACCCGCAGGCGCATTCGATTGCTTTCCCCACGACGCAGCCGGGGCCGATCCCGACGACTTGCGGTACCAAATCACAAACAGCTTGTCTTCTTCCCGTTCGTCCGTCTCGAGGCCATCGTGGTACCGTCGCGGCAGGTCAGGCGACTCGGGGCTGTACTCGTTCGGACGGAGCGCGAGCGCGGCAAAGTACCCCGAACAAACATATGCGTCCAGCAGACCAATGTCTTTCGAGTGGCGGTGATGCAGGGTCGAGGTCGGCGAGATGTTGAATCTAATCAGTCGGCCGGGTACGAGGAACAGCTGGACGAGTCTAGAGAAAAAGAATATTTTTTGATGTGCATGGAAAGAGAGAGGGGGGTGCATAAAACACTGACTTGTATTGTCCTCTTAATCCCTTTCTCGTGAACAATCTGCCAGCTTTGACGATGCTCTTACACGTGCTCAGCGGACACCAGTTGTACAGTGACGTCAACACGGGTGGCTCAGAGTTTATCGGTGGTTCCGGTGTAGTTGAATGCAACGTTCCATTGGGGCACTTTGGTATCCGTGGTGTTAGTCGGGCACGCGTACATGTCGCATATGCGACATCCATCTCGTCCTTCACGTCTTCACGGTGGCGCTCGGACCAGTAGGTAATAAGGGCACGAAGTCTCGTTACCCATTCAATGCAATCCGGTGCTGAATGCGCCTATGCAGGAATTAGTGAAGCTAGTCAGAACGCCCACAAGAGCGCACCTCGAATCGTATGACTGGGCCAGAGGCAAGGACGACATCAAATGCCCGCCTCAAGTGCAGCTGGGCTTTATCGTGCACGTGAGCATGCCCCTGATGCCCACCCACATCGCGTGCGTCCACCGCATCCTGCGCGACCTGCTCGCCATCATCCTGGGACAGTGGGCCAAACGCTCTCTGCACGCTGCGGATGTTTCTGAGGTCCAATATCCCGTGTGCAGCGTCGATCTGCTCTGCCCCTCTCCAAACCTCACTCTCAAAAAGACTCTGGCTATATTCCTCCACGCTCGGTTTTGACCCTGACATCAAACGCGAGAGGTGCGCACTAGGCGGAAGCGGGGGACTTGCGTCTGATGGTAGCAGAGAAAACAAGTTGCCATCATGCGTCACGATGTATACTCGTTGACGACCTTGCTGTCTGATGCGGTCCAGATAACCTTCGACGGCAGGCGGCACGAACATTTTCTTGCCGTTCTGAAGGTGAACGCTGTCCGGGAAATGTTCCCCAATGCGTAACTCGAGGTGAGCTGGTCTCAGTCCCTAATGAGTCGATCAGGCCAACCGTCCAAGAGTAAGACCAGCAGCCAAACCTGCCAAAGAGATAGCCCAGAAAGGACGGCCCAGGGGCGCGCATTTCCTTCGACATCTTGTTCTTGCCACACCCAGTCGAGTCGCTCGTTAGATCTCCATGCAAGCCTCAACTGCTCTCCTGTCTGTAACTGGCGCTCTATAATAGTCTTCCAGCTCTTCGACGGCCCACGTTCCGAGGAGAGCGACCGTTGTAACAGGTCAATAATATTTCTATGGCTGAAGGTATCATACGCTGGGTCAAGGTTGAAAACATCGGAGGCTGGAACGTCGATGCAAATATGCATATCAACATCAGGACAACGAATATCGATGGAAGTGGGGATCTTTCCCCCGAGACGACGCCTGTCGAGGCATCGTCAAAGCAGGATGGCAAGTCGGCCGGATAATACTCACCAGAGGTGCCACAACCAATCACGCGCTCTACTTCGACTCTTGAGTTTGAAGACAAACACATTCGTACCATCCTTTGAAAGTTGAAAGAATGAACGTGACCTTGACCTTCGATGACGAACGGGCGTGGGGGGGCATAGTATGCAGAAGGTGAGGTCGACGAAAGAGTACAAGGATACAGAGGTCCGTTCTGAAGCCAAAGGGATGATGAAGGCGAGGTGCTTGTGCCCCGTAATGTACTCCTTCCCTGGAATGGTCTGCTTGATATGATCAACATGGAAGTAGGACTGAGATAGCACGGAGGGACACACATAATCCTCATACAGCTCTAGCATATCCCTCCGCCACACGACCAAAAATTCCATGCAGTCTTCATGGCGCATTTGGGTCGTCTGGCGGTTTTGCACCTCGTCGAAATGGCTTGTA
The DNA here is from genome assembly GCA_038088775.1 of Boletus barrowsii. Taxonomy (NCBI): domain Eukaryota; kingdom Fungi; phylum Basidiomycota; class Agaricomycetes; order Boletales; family Boletaceae; genus Boletus; species Boletus barrowsii. The sequence goes on from JBBPJP010000122.1 coordinate 30,572, forward strand.
AGAGATTCGGACTTTGTGTAACACACCCTGACGAGCATTCTATCTTGGATACTATCAACGGCGTAGACACAGATCCTGAAAAAGCTCCACTGACCTCGGAGGTAGATGTCACCAGGGCCAGGGGACTCCTGTAAGGGGGTTCCTTCCGCAGTCACTCCAGCGCTGCATTCGACGACTTCATCTCCCGTCCTTGCAAGGACAGAAGTTGGAGAGACGGGCCTTTCATCAGCCTGTTCATCCAAAGGCAGCCCCGCGGCGTGGGTACCATCAGGGGAGGGAATACTCTCCTTTGGGCGCAGTTGCACCTTGCGCCTGGCACCCCGGTCTAGAAGGGAAACGCCGCGACGTTTGGCTCTTGGCTCTTTGGACGAGGTCCCCGTAGAATGCTTTAAAATAGACCTAGGAGTATCCTTCCCCTGTCGTAGCACATGCCCGGTTGGAAACGAGGGCGTAGAAACCGTTGCGAGGAGCGGTGCACCAGAAGAAAAGGCGGACAATTCACCGCCGAGTTGTTCGGGGAGACTCGTGGTAGAAGACGAGCCTTGTGGAGACGGCGGTGACGGTGGTGATAAGTGTGATCGTGCGGTCCAGTATGAACGTCGACCAATGGACGAGACTGCCGTCGTCGAGGCATTGGGTGCTTGTACGTCCTGTTGGGACGCCTCGGAGACGACCGAGGGCGCGGCAGGCGTCGGTGCATGGCTGTCGAGCACGTTCACACCGAGGATGCTCCCGACCTTGAATGTAGTGCCCGCCCAGTGTGTGGGGCCAACCATACGGTGTGTCGTGTGCCGTAGAGGAAGCGTCCAAGGGCACTCTTGCCACCGCTTCATCAGTTCGTCGCGGACGTTTTCGCGAGCGACATCGTCCCAGTCTTCCGCTCTGCCACCTTGGCGGAGGAAGAAAGCGTGTGCGTTACGATCCAAGACGTCACGCACGGCAGAGGCGTAGGTAGCGTCAAGAGGCTCGTCATTTCCTGCAACTATTTCGTGCATGGCAGCCAGCAGTTTGTTTGGCAAGGGCCCGATGAAGAGTCGGGAGGCGCGGTGATCACATGAGGGTACACTGGCAGCTGGAGTTTCTGAAGTACGAGCAGGGTTAGAAGAAGAATCCCCGGGGACGGTCATACGTCGAGTAGCAGAGCGACGGTCGACGAGCTCACAGGGGAATCCAGTTCGCTTTACACAAGTGACGTCACGACAAACAAATATTATTTCCGTGTCCGTAGACTGTAGTGCTACTACGGTGAGCGGTGATGTGGTCTATGCAATTAAACAGGGAGAGACAAAGTATGCTTGTGAATGTTATGCCATGAATCAATGCTTTATTTCCGACGTTTTGGTCACACGGGAGAGAATGTCGTGCGACTCCTGGACAAACTGCTCCGCTTCAGATCTCTTGAACCTAAGTAAGTACCAAGGTCAATGTCCGCGAATCGCCACCCAAAGCGGAAATGCTCGACTCACCCTACTTTTGTGCCCTTGACAAACATGTCAGGCTCACGGAACGCAAATGGGTTCACGTCTTTGGAAGGGTTAAGATTAGCCAGGCTATGATTGACAAACCGGTGCGTTGACTCGTCGCTGCGGACGGCGTATATGACATCAAGAAGCTTGGCATCTGGAGCAAGTCGCCAATAGTCGGTGGCGATCGCAGGCGCCGGCATGTCGGCCCATTTTTGCAGGTGGCCGGCTTCGATTTCCTCAATGCATCGCGTACTGCGACAGACGGATTAGCCAAACTGAGAATCGCCTCGTGAAAACGGGCACTTGCTATGTCAGCACGGCCTCTTCTTCCAGGTACCCCACGAATCTGTGACACGATCGAGGGGAGATCATGTAGGCGAGGACTAAAGATGTTGGTGAAACAAGGCCAGGAGGCCACGAGGTATACGTACAAAACATATTGAAAAAAACGCCTTGTGCACCGAGAACCAGTGCACGGAAAAACAAAGTGGGTTGTTTCAACGTCATGAAAGTCCTTCGCGGCATGAGTAACCAACTCCGAGCGAAGAGGACGATGACTACATACATCAAGTGCATCCGCTCGTTTTCTGCTTCTTCTAATAGCGTGTGGATCCACCCTGAATCACGCCGCTAAGGGTGATGCGGTTAGCCTTGCGAGATGAGACCAAAACTTGACCATCTACCATGAGTCTGAGGCTACCAAGATGCCTGAGCATGGCGGCAACCATACCAGGTACCCCAGCGATTGTTTCGAGGAACAGGATTCGAGACAACCATGCCGCCTCTCCAAGGATGTAACCCTTTTCTATGAGCTCCTCTGTGGTCATATTATGTTCACGAGGAAGCGGCTTGTGCTTGTATCCCGAAACGAAATCAAAGCCCCACCTAATCCATGTCGCTCAGCACAAGGTCGATAAACTAGATCACGAAAACAAACCTCATTAGTCGGGCGAACTTGTAAACAATCTTATCAGACATTGTCTTGGCTTCTTCGTGAAGGATCTATGCGTGGAGCGTCAGCAGTCATCACACCAGGTGAAGAGACAAGGTGTACCTCCACAGACTTCATCTCTGCCTCTGAGTAAACCGGGTGAAATAGAACCCAATCCCCGCGCACTTCCTGGGGGACTGTGCCGACAGCATCGACCTGAGTCAATACCGTCGACAACGTTTTTTTGTCCTCTGTCACATAGTTGGAATCCCTTTCCATGACATGCGACGATGACTTACTTGTATGGAACCCTTCTGTTCCGATGTCGGCCTGTTCGCTCGGACGCTTCTTGACAAGCGAGTTGTGATCGGTTGTCCCAGAATGGAAGCGCCCGGCGAAACGGGTCAAATACAAGTCAGGGGGACACGGGTATGTACATCGGATGAGAGCGGGACGAATGATCAGTGGATGACGACGAGCGATCCTGACCAAAGTAGACATGATGGAGGAGAACGCGTATTGTGCGGGTGACTCGCTCAACGCCGCCGCATCTTTAAGCCACCAAGCACCCGAAGAATCCCGATAACATCATCCGAGATGTGCCGAGGCGGGGGGTCATCACCGCCGAGTTCGGGCTGTGGAATGATCAACACCGGTGTATGTCTGAAACAGCGTATCCAGTCCTTTGACGACCAGAAAAGAAAAGAAAAGGAGCGCTCCCATCAATTGCACGTTTGAGGAGCTGACAAAGCCAACTACCTGGACCACGTGCCATGTTGATCACGTGCACAGATGTCCTTACTTGAGGATTACCCCCTGAGTACTGCTTAACCCTTGCGCGCTGCACTCATGTTGCGTCGTGCGTTCACAGTTTGCGTTTGACGATTATCGGTGACTGAGAACAGGGTATCCACTTTGGAGGAACAGATCTTGAACATCGCGAATCATTCAGATATGCGTTATGCTCCATCAGGTCAGTGGGCACGATTTAAACTTAGTTATAAACGGCCATGGACCGGGTGCCGAAGAACCTATCATTACAACGGTAATGTTTCTCCATCCGGATGTTTGCCACCGTCTGCGGGCTTCCGGATGGTGGCGATACAGGATTTCAATTGAAAACGTCCTTCGACATCGGGCGCAGTAGATATTTGACGACGACAGAACACGCGCATCAGAATGGAAGACCAGATATTCAGGGGTGTTTGTGGGCATCTAGAAGGCGACCAGATCAATAGGACAAACAACAAGGCTGTACGCGAATAGCAGAACAACAGATGGGCATTTACCCGCCTGGTAAGATGTAGTCAACGTTGCAAATGAGGCAAGTCTTGAGTAACGACAACAGCCCCAAGAGGGATAGACGAGTTCACACAGTCATTCGACGACTGACGATTCGAGCTTGGCAAGGTTTTGTTCGGATCATGAACGAGGTGAGGCAGGCAAGATTTTTGGCGATCTGATATTAAGAGAGGACATGATGCATGAGGCGAGTGGGAAGAACGACCTCGCCTCTGGAAAGAGGCTGGGGACAAGTCTGGGAGAGAAGGAGGAGTACGGGTTGAGAGACTGGGTCGGTGGTGGGGTGAAAGGGGGCACGCGTTGGGGAAGTTCATTGCCGTAGGAGAATGGGGAAGAGGCCGGCGCTGGCATAGAGTGGAGAGCCACATGATCGTGCAGAGAACATGTTGAAAGTGGAGTAAAGAGAAGAATTGTACCACGATCATTGCAGAGAGCGAACATGAGGGATTCATTTCCGAGGTCGAGGCAGGAGAGAGGGCCCGTAAAGGTATGTATGATAATAAGGAGGTCACTATGACGAAGGATTAATGGGACATGATGTGAGGGCGCGGTGGGCAACGAGGCATTGGAAGGCCTTGACAAAGTCGTCGGCAAAGGGCGGTCAGAATCTTGGGAGAGATCTCGAGCGTGATTGGCAACGAGGAGCGGGAGACGCCCGGTGGCTTGTCCAAGACAGGCGCGGTGCGCGCTGCGAGGACGATCGGAACTGTTGGAGAGATATAAAACCTGGACGGAGACGGCCCTGGCCAGCCCTGGCACGTCTCTTCGACCACGACCAGCAGATGTGTCACATCGGGTCCGATGGACAACGTCGCTGCACAGTACGGTACTGCCAATCCTCTCCCCGTCTACCCCCCCTCCCCAGACAGTCACAACCCGGCTCCGTCTCCGTCCTGGCTCACCGCCAAGTCACCCACAGAACAGGTCTTCTCCACCACCGACAATGACCCGTACGCCTCCCCCACACCGTACACCCCCGACCACCCCTACTCCGCCTACCCGCAGTCCCCGTCTGTCTCCATCCCGCCCCAAATCGCGCCCAGCATCGGTCCCACCCGCATCACCCGTCGCCAGGCACGTGCCCAGTCCACACTCCACCTTGGGATAAGGAGAGACCGTCCACCCTCCGCCACGCATCATGACTCCGAAGAGGTCCGCCCTTTTGTTTCGACATCCGTACATAACATAACCCTTTCCCCAGACTGCCTACTTCATGTCTCCCGCCAGCCGCCCACAGACACCCGTCAGTGCCACAGACTCTCCCCGCTACAACCAGCCCGCAGATCGATTGTCCCCCTACCCTCTCCCCTCCCCTGCATCCGTACCGCTCCATTCACCCCGCTATCTCCCCACGCCCGTGTCTGGCTCCCCCTACTCCCCCTTCTCCCTCTACCCTACACACTCTAGATCGGCATCTTCTTACTCCACGTCTAATCCGCGCTCCGCTTCCCCTGCCCTGAGTGTCGCTTCCGCCCTTACTTCTATCTCCTCAGCGACCTCGGCTGCTCCTAATTCTCAGACCTTCGCTGCATATCCGCTCCCGTCCCCACCGGTGGGTCCCGTCGTTCCGCGGGCCAAGCAACGCAAGCAGCGTCTCTTCAATGTAGACCGGAAAGCCATCTGCATGTACCATCAGGATAATCCCAATGCCCGTCAAGAAGACATCGCCGCCCGTTATGGTGTGGAACGCAGCACCATCAGCAAAATACTCAAACACAAAACAAAATGGATGAACGTCCCCGAGGACGACGACATGCGTGTCGCAAAGCATCGGTGAGCCCTCCCTCGTCCCATCTCACCTTGCGTTAAAGCTTGGGCACCAGCCCTTCCAAATTCCCCGAGGTCGAAGAAGAGCTCGTCAGTTGGCTCGTCCAAATGAAGCAGCAGAATACCCTTCTTACGGACGCCCTCATACGCAATAAAGCAAAGGAAACAGCACGGAGCCTCCAGATCCCCGACGAGAGATTCAAGGCCAGCTCTGGATGGGTCGAAAATTTCAAGCATCGCCATAACATCCGCAAGGGGGTTTGGCTCGGTGCTCACAAGTCCCTCCGTGCAACACGCGGCGTCGGCGCCACTCATCTCCGCAAAGGTAGCAATGAGAGCGTCCTCTCTCCTCTCAACCCTGCCTTTGAGTCCAGGTCCGAGGCCCTCGCTCGACGCGACTCGACCACCGCAGAGGATGGCGATGATGACATGGAGTCTGAAGACGATCAGGATCTCGATCCTTCTCAGGACAATCAGCCCGTGGCAGGACCCTCCGGCTCTCAGACCGACCCATCTGCTTCCCACAATCCCCTTCCGCCCATATGGACCATGCAGCAAGAGCCCCTGTCTACGCACGACACCCCGATCTCTTCTCATCCGTCGGCTTCACAGCACAACGTGCTCGCTCATCAGCCGTTCCCATCCCAAGAAGACCAGTCTCACGCTGCCGTCACTGATGTACACCAGGGTTCTCTACAGCTTTCGGCTCAGCATATCTCACCGCAGCAGGAAGTCCCCTTGTCCGCCCATGGAGACGCCACCGCGACATATACCGATGCAGTCGTTGTATACCAACCGGCTCCTCCAATCACGAGTGGCAATACCATTCCCGACCTCGCAGAGGCAGAAGATGCCATCAATAAAGTCATCCTGTTCGTTGATTCGCAATCTCCAGCCCTGCTGACTCCCGACGAAAGGGGCATGCTTGCACAAATCAAGTACGCCCTCTTTCAGGCTGCGAGTGGCGTCCCTTTCGTTAGGGAGCGGAGGTGAAGAGCATACCCACACTGATGGGACCATTTTTCAAAAAGTATTTGACGCCGCATAACATTGATTTCTAGCAACCCAACATCCTGGAATCTTGCTCTATCATGCCACACAGGTAAATGTTTGACACAGTTCGTACACTCGTGCACCCCACAAACTCTGCAATCCCCCGCATATTCAACGCATTGCACCGCTTCTTTTCCCTGTTTTACAGTTACATGGGGTACAATTCATTTTTCTCTGCATTTCGCTTCCGCATGCCACCGCTTCACTCATCGCACTCTCCCATGACGTCGCATTATTGTCTCCTCACCCACTACTCCGCTAACCGTTCCCGCACACGTTGCGTCTCGCAAGCGGTGTAGTTCATGTTAATTTTTCTCGCTTAACATTGCCGTCTGCACACACAAGTATGATATGTTTCATTTCAATGTCTTCGCATCTAAAAAGTCCTCGGACCTGTACTTTGCTTATGGGTGCTTTCTCAAGCTCCAACCGAGCGCCCACAAAAAGGAATACAGAGTTGACGGAATCATGAGAATCGTAATGACCCGTATCGCGTATGCGATTCATACAAGCTACTCTGGCGATATGAGTGCCTCTCGGGGACATGCAGGACTGGGCAGTCGAGTCTGAGAATGGCACACGCCGTTTTCAGGAGAGCGAACGAAGCGAGCAGGCATCATCATTTCCCATTTTTCACGGCCTTCGCCGGTTCCCTAGCTCTGGTGAGCGAGCGCGATCAACAGACTCCAAGACAGAGTGGGCGTACGACTCTGGGGCAGTATTTTTCATGATCGTCAGCTTTCCAGCAGAGGCGGCAGACACCATCTGCTGTTCTATCGATTTGGTGACCTTGGCCTTGAGTGCCTGAGACGTGTATAATGACATCCATCGTGTTGCATGGGCATGGGGGTACCATACCTTGCGCATACTAGCTTCCTTGATCAGTGCCGGTTTTTTGGGTGGTTCGTGTCGCCGCCCTTTCTTTGGGGCCGCTGCTGCCTTGGCGGCATGTCTCGCCTTTGAAAACGAGGATTTGGGCTGTAAACCTTTGGTATTGCCCTGAGCCATGATGCTGGTGTGGTGAGTATTACCTTCGGGAATTTCCGGCAAAGGTGGGATCGTTCGTTCTCCACACTCTGTCGTCGTCCTCGATGTTGCCCAAATCTCACGTCTTGCGTGCGCAGCGCGCGTTCGTCGTCCAGCGCAAGGTGCTTTGTCTTTTTTCTTTTCTCTTCTGACGTGTGTTCACCCCTTCGCATGTGACTTTAGCGTGCGCTGCACGACCTCGTCACCTTGCCTGGCCGGAAGGCGGTCGTCTCGTCCGGCGTGCCAGGATACAGCGCTGTCAGTGGCCACGTCGTCACCGTCTTTGGATGTACCGGCTTCCTTGGGAGATACCTCGTCTCTAAACTCGGTGCGCGCGCGCCCCGTCTGAATCTAGACCCGTTGCTCCGACTCACTCTGCATGACAGCCAGAATGGGTACTCAAGTCATAGTTCCGTACCGCGAAGAAGACGAAAAAAGGCACCTCAAGCCCATGGGCGATCTAGGCCAAATCGTCCCCATGGTAATCCGTCCCTGCCAACCCTATTTGTCTGATTGATGTCGTATGCACCCCATCTTTAGGAATGGGACATGAGGAACGAAGCACAGATTGCTGAATGTTTGAGACATTCTGATATCGTGTACAATCTCGTCGGCCGAGATTATGAGACCAAGTAAGACGTCTTCTTTTTGCGACCCTGCTTGACGTGCGTGTTGGATGCTGATGCTTGTCGCCGTTCGGGTCTTGTTCGGTAGGAATTTCAAGTACGCCGATGTCCATGTCGGTGGTGCGGAGAGGATCGCCAAGGTGGCGGCCGAGTCCGGCGTCGAACGCTTCGTGCATGTGTCTCACTTGAATGCTTCCCCCGATTCTCCGTCTGCCTTTTACCGCACCAAATTCGAAGGCGAAGAGCGGGTCAAGGATGCCTTCCCCGGTACAACCATCGTGCGACCGGCAGCAATGTACGGTTACGAAGACAAACTACTAAACAACATGGCCGGTAAGCTTCGAAAGGAATATATCGGTACTTTCACGCCGCACTGACGTGATCTTGGATGCTCAGCGTGGCCCGTTTGGTGGAAGCTCAATCATGGGGAGACTAAAATAAGGCCAGTACACGTAAGTGGTGTTGTCTCAGTTTAGTATATCAATTTTGATGGGTGGTGTCTTGTTTGCTTGCAGGTCCTGGACGTTGCACAGGCGCTGGCTAATCTGATGGGCATCTCGCGACTTCCTGGGACGGTTTCGCTTCCCGGACCAAGAACGTTAACGTTGGAGTATCTTTTGGACTTGGTGTCTTCTGTGACATACAACCCGCCTTCTCGGGCGCCAGTGATTCCGAAGCGAGTCGCGCTAACTGTTGCCAGGGCAGCGCAAAGGATTTGGTGGCCGCTTATCTGCCCGGATGAGGTTGAGAGGCGGTACATGGATGACGTGGCAGTTGCGGGCGACTGGGAAGCGGTTGGCGTGGTTCCAGACGAGGTCGAGAACCACGCGATCACGTATCTTCGAAGGTATCGATCTGCGTACGTATGCTCACTGTGAACAAATGGGGCTGTCGTTTGCTGATCTGGGATGACACACACACAGAGACAACTTCCAGCGCCAGGTAGTTTTCCCTTCGAGGCTAAGTTAGGACATTCACATCCACAGTTTGGGAAGGTCGATATCATGTCATGATAGAGATAGATACCTTTAACCGTGACCTGATGGATGGGGCACGAATAGAGTTTGACTTATCAAGAGAATCCGTTAAATGGGCGTTGCCAGGAGGAGCAAGGTTCGATGACAAGAGCTCATAGCGTGGAAAGAACGGCTGGAGGGGGGCGTTCAAATGCCGCTGGCATTTTCGTAGTTTAATGAATCACGGGAGAGGAGAGTTTATAATAGCAATGCTGAGATAAGACTAGACATATAGGCAACGAGACACCGAGTGGGAGCATTGTGAGTGGTCATGGTGAACTGCGCAGCGGAGGTAATACTAAAGGAGTACTGTCCACCAGGCGGTCCGGGGTGGACCGGTGGTCGAGTCATTGTTTTTGGTTCAAAAGCCGGGTGGCACGGCAGCCTTTTGTGCAGGTTGCGCTGACCCTGGAGGTGGGTATGACGAGCCAGGTGAGAGCATCTAGACGGAGAACAAGGTTGACAAGGGCCTGGCGGAGGAGAGAAAAAGTACCTGTTGTGCGCCCTGTTGCTGGGCGAGCATTTCCTGCTCCTGTTGGACGATTTTTGCCTCGTCTTCGAGGGAGAGGGCGAGGGGGAGACCGACGAGGAGGGCCGAGGTGGTGACTATCCAGACGATGTTTCCGACGACCTTGCCCGTTTTCCTGACAAAGGAGGTCGTCTTGGACACGGAGGAGGTGATGGACTGTCTGGTGGCCGGAGGGACGATGTCGACGAGGGCAAAGAGACGGTCGTAGATGGACTCGTCTGGGACGGTAGCGTCCGACGCGATGGAGGAGAGAGAGTCGGACGAGTTTGTGCGCGAGGGTGCGGAGGAGGAGTAGGGTGAGTTGTGCTCGTCGACGATCTCGACCTTGACCATGTTGGAGAAGAGTTAGGAAAGCGGGTGTGGCTGTGCTGTGGCGGCGTCGGTGATGCGAGTGGTTGCGGTGCCGAGGGCCGCACCCACATTCGAAACTCCGATCGGGTGGAAGAGTGACTTCCTAAAAAGGGAATTTTGACGATAAGTACTTGCCAAGTACTCCCCCCCTTGATTATATGGCACCAGTTTATTATAAGTACCACCCGCACGACGAGCGATATTTTCCACCTTAATATATTTTCTGCCTCTCTCTCCCTTATCATGCAAAACGGCGACCCTCCACACTCCTTCTCCCAACCAGGTCTGTCTCCGTCCCCTTCTCCTCCTCCCCGCCATCCTCACGCTCGGCCCAGGTCTCGTCCTCCCTACCCAGCTCGTACAGAACCAGATCCACGAGCTCGCAAAGACCCTCCCTCCACCCCGCAAGCAGAACACGGCGTGCGATGCCTGCAGGTCCGACTCTCCTCGCCCTGATTCTTCCCTGTCCCCTCTTACTCCCCCCCAAGATCCCGCAAGGTCAAGTGCAACCGTCTTCCCGGCCAGGAAAAGGTTGGTTCCTGCGCCGCCCTTTTCGTCCCCCCCCACTCACCCCCCCTTCATATCCACAGTGCCAGGTCCGCCTAATCGCCCGTCTCCGCCGACTAACCATCTCATCTCCCACTAGCACTGTCTGTCTAAAAATTACCCCTGCACGTGGGTCTCACTTCACATCCCCCTTGTAACTTCCCCCGCTCATTTCTCTCCACAGCCATTATGTTCAACAGGCCACTAGCGAGAAGAAGCGCAATGCGGCCACACGCAGACCGAGAGGCATTTCCACTAGTTCTAGGTACGTGTCCCTCTCACCTTGCCCTCGATCTTGGCTGCGGTTGTACTCTTCGTACCCGTGCTGACGTGCACCCCTGCGCTCGCTAGCTCATCTCCTGTATCTTCTGGGTAGGCTCCTTGATGCACATCGTCTCATTCCTTCAACCCTCAACAAGCTCCGAAACAGCCACTCTCCCACAGGTGAAAACGGTACACCTCCATGGCACAAGTCCGCTTTTGGCGCACCTTGGAACTCGAAATTCGGTGGTTATCCCACCGTCTCCCTGCAGACCACCACACCCAGTCTACTCTTCCATTTGTTCGCCCCACCCGAATCTGGTCCCAGGTACGATCCATCGCGCATTCATGGATCTTCATTCATTCCCTCCGCAGTGAGTCCTCCATCTTCGCGTTCGGTCCGTTCAAGGCGCGCCCCCCGGCGTATTCCGTTTGGGGCGAGATGGCGTGCAACCTCGAAGATGAAACCTTCAGAATAGAGTACGTTCCCTCCCTTCACCTCATTACGTAATTCCACATCATTGCAGCGGTACGTCATTTTCCAGTGCTTCCCTTCCCGGCTCTCTTCTGACTTGTCGTTGCCAAGGATTTTTTTTTTCTTTTGCCTTGACAAATCAAGATATATCGTATTGACAATGCTGTAGATTCGCCCTGGACCTAGTCGAAGTTTACTTCCAGATCGTCCATACGCGACTTCCCCTCCTTAACCCCCCCCAGTTCCGCGCCCGTCTCAATCTGCAAGCGACTGGTCAGCGTCCCATCTTGAACGGTAAACAGGAAGAACCTCTCCACCCCGCGCTCATCGCGACGGTGATCGCTTGGGGCGCAAAGTTTTCGGAACACCCTCTTCTTGTTGCCGACCGCCAAAGAAACGGCGGCCAGAGTCTTCTTGCAAGATCTCTGATCGATCGATGTCGTGAAACCGCTGAGGCAACCAAAGTCCACCGTATCCCACACAAGGATCACGTCGTGATCGCGCTACTGATCGAAACACTCCAGTGTCGTGAGTATCACCACCATCTCTCACCTGTCACTGATCCCATGACCATCCCTTCTTCGGTCAGAAAATCCGAATTCAGAAAATGGTTAGCAATCGCTTCCCCTTTTTATGTCATCGCCTCGACTAACTTTGAAAGTCCTAGGGTTCCATGGATTCTGGCTTAATTGTGGTATCCGCAATTTACTTGGCCTTCAGGTCCGCTTTCATACACCACAGGCACCTCTCCATGGCGAACTCAATCAACCCTCTGCAGATCAACCATAAATCGGTTATGGCTGACATTAAGGACCCCGAAACTCGCGGTACTATGATCTTTGCTTGGTGGATGGCTTGTCTAGCGGATGCATTTTCCTCGTTTTATTACCGCCGAAAACCTATGCTGTGAGCGATTCCCCTTTCGTTGTTTCATCGCGCCACTGATGTGTCTGCGGACATGTTAATTACCGTCGACCACGCCGCGCAGTGATGATGATGACTATGACATTGATTTCTACACTGCGGACCCGATTCAACAAGAAAACGTGGACCCCGAGAAGCCCTCCCCCCGCGAACAACTCGAAGTGAGTCAGACAACTTAACCATCAGCTGACAAGTTGACCTATCTCACTGTAGTTCTTGGTTGGTCATACTTGTCTGATGACGTGAGTGTCGTCTGACCGTTACTAGGGGTATTATAATGCGGCGCATGCCCTGGCCCGAATATCTCGTCAAATAGCGCGTCTTCTCTGGAAACCGGCAACAGACTCGGAAGGAATACCCGTCGATGCTGCCCTTCAGTACTCGTCTGAACTCTGCAAGTGGAGGGACGCACATTTGGCCAAAGTCGGGGTTCCGCCCAATCTCGCCGCTAACTGGGATTTTGTCTCTGCAGTGTCAGCTTGTATGCATCTGTTTGAGACCTTCGCGCCTTCTTCCACTGACAGGGTCTCATAGGCGCAAGCGATGCGCAGTATCATGTGATGTGGATAGCTTTATTCAATGCCATGGACGAATTTGGCGTCCGTGATGACTCCCTTTCCCCCAGCGGCATGAACCAGGTGGAGACCGTCAAGCGCAAGGTGTTTGACGAAGCTCTGAACGCTTCCCTGCGAGTCTCCGCATTAGCAGGGGTTCTGACTTCAAATGGATATCTGGTACGAACATCGAGGCGCTTTCTTTTTTTTTTTGGGTTGACTGTCCCGTCAGAAATTAGACCCCGCCGTTATGCATGTCAGTGTCATCCAAGCCGGCTTCTTGCTAGCCCGCCTCGGTCGCCCCGAGGTGCAGAACTGCATCGAGGGTCTTGAGCAATATAGCTACGCCTACCCAGAGACGAAAGAGCTTGCCCAAATGATTCGGCGCGACTACGAGCAAGCACTGGTCAAGGGTCCTTTATTCCACGAAATGAGCAACGCCGTCTCTCGCAGCACGTCTCCTACGGATACCATCAGTGCTAAACCGTCAGCCAACGGCAACGGCAACGGCCTCTTTGCACATCACGATTCCTTGGTCAGTATGAAGTCCACTGTCTCCGTCAGTCCCCCGATCTGACCGGGTCCCCATTGCAAGCAATATTTGACCACATAAGCGAACTTGTTTCTATGTTATCAATACCATATTCTCAACTGCCGAGGGTTCATCGGAGCTCATGTAAATCGTATGATATATCATCCGGCTGTTGAATTTCTCGCTGGATATTTTGACCACTCACGTTCTCCCTATTTGTCGTGGCTTTGTCTCCCTCAATTGTACACATTACTATTTTCCCAAGAGTCGCCCTTATCCGCAGTTGTCTCTAGCTTTCCCTTCAGGTGTTAGATTCACACTGATATCCGGATAATTTCTTCTCATTCGAACCCAGACGTCTGGAGGATTCTGGACTCTTCTTCTGTTGTACCCTACATCCACGACCGCTCTGCTCCGCCTTCACAGTCGGACACTTTTAACCACCTTGGATATACCCGATTGTTCACCGCTGTATTTCGAAACATCCCCGATACCACCCTTGTAAACAGCCTTTTGCGAAGCCACTTTCTTCTTTGCCTGTTCAAACTTTTGACGCTTTTTGACGCGAGGGTTCCGGACGGCCTTGGAACGATGGGGTGTGAGACCCTTGTTTTTAAGAATTGCGCGTGTGACCGAGCGTGGGCCCGAGGTATTCTCTGCTTCTAGCTCGGGTCTAAATGTGTTGGATGAAGTTCTGCACACGGCAGGGACGCGCAAAAACGTACCGCACTAGTGCACGTTCATATTCTGCCCTTTTCCGTGCCTTCTTTGTTGCAGAGGCCCGCTTCACGAGGTCGTAGTATCCATTTGCAGTACCTACATCATCTTTTTCCGTATCTTCATCATCCAGTCCCCGTTTTCTCTTGCGTTTCTTTTCCTCCTTGATGACTTCCGGATCGACGTCATCAAGGTCGTCACCTCCCACACCCAACAGGCCCTTTGCTTTCTTTCTTTCGCTTTCCTTCTCCGACCTAGCTTCCCGTTCCTTCTTTCTCTCTCTATATGGAATGTCATCGTCCCCGCCGATAGCTTTCGTACGCGCGTTCGTCCGGCGAGATGCAGATGACTCGATACGAGACACGTGAAACCTAAGTGATTTCTTCCGCGCCTGCTTGTCGGACAAGTCGGGGTATTCAAGCGCGGTCACTTCACCATATGGATCTGTGGCCGCGACCGTGTCAACGCCAGGCACCATCTTGTTTTTCCGTGGTGCACGGGTGTATTCGGGCTCGACGAGATCAAACACGGCCTGCGTGCCTTGACCAGAGTGACGGACGGCCGAGGGTGTCTTTCGTTTCTTCTTCGGACGGCTCTCGCCATCTTCCTTTTTCGTCGCGGACCGTTTCTTGGACGTGGGTGGCGGCGGGCTTGGGCTTGGGCTGGGTGTCGACATGCCCGCGTCTTCGAGGAGGTCGGCGAGTTCGCCTGCTTCGAGGCCCTTGTTCTTGATGAATGACCAGAGGTCGCCGTCTTTCTCGTCTTCGTCCGTCACGTCGTCGACTTCTTCTTCGTCCTCGACTTCGCCGTCCTCGTCACCATCTGAGGCATCTTTCCCGACGCCCAGGTTTTCGAGTGTGTTGATACCTTCTTTCAGTGCGAGAAGACGTTTCAGGATAGTATGCCGACGGAGAAGTTCAGGACGGGCCGCGTATTTCTCCGTGGCACGTAGATGGAGGTAAAAGGCGAGCGTCGTGGCGTACGTGAGCAGGGCTTCTGCTCGAACACGGCGGTCAGCATGGCAAATACTAGTCTCAGTGATATGGGGGGCACGTACGGTAGTACATGTGCTGCAGACCGAGTTCGAGGGTATCGGATTCGGCGTCCTTTAGGCTGGGTGAAGGTGACTGGAGTGGCGAGAGCGGGAACGAGAGGGAAGGCTTACGCTTCGACTCGGGCCTGTGCCTCGACGAGGTTTTGGGCAGTGTCATCCCAATCTCTCGCTAGTGCGAGCGTCTCGGGGGAGTCTTTTTCGAGAGTGCGTAGGATAGACAGTTTGTCTTGCGGCGTCTTTTTCGGAGGTGGGTTCGACGACACTTCATGTTCCCTATATGAGTCTATGCTCAGCGGTATGCGCCACGAGACAAGACAACGAGCGTACGTTGCATCCAGCAGCTCCACGTCACCCTCCACGTCATCACCGAGTCCGAAATCCTCATCACACATCCCCTCACGCGCCTTGGCCTGTAACCGAAGCGCCTCTTGCTCCTCCAGCTCGTTTTCCTCCTCATCCTCCGAATCGATCTGTGCAGCATTAGATGAATAATACGCGCCCTTGCTATGTCCCCACGTCTCCTCTTCTTCTTCTTCCTCTGAATCAGATGCATGCTTTTTTGAGGACGATGGTTTAGTGTGGGTGTTGGTGTCGCGTGCCGCTTTGGAGCGCTTGTGTTTCGATTTGGACGTAGTGGGTTCAGATCCAGAGTCGGCGTCAGCGTCAGCGTCGAGTAGCATCCCATCGCCGTCTAGCTCGTCGTCCGGGTGTCCGGCGTCGTCGCCGCCCTCCGAGTCCTCGTCTGAAGAGATACCACGCAGCGCAAACACTTCTTCATCTGGGTACTCGGCTTCATCGTCATCGTCGTCGTCGTTGGCATCCGAGTCGGACAGGAGACCCTGTAATGTAAACACCTCTTTCTTGTCGTTACGGCGGCGTGGCATGTCCGACGTTACAGCACTTGGTCTTGAGGAGAAGAGAATGACACAGATTACGTAAACCCTATCGAAAATTGCAGGTTGATCATGTCGACCTCGGACGTGTTGGATTCGGATTCAGAAGAGGAGATCACCCCAGAGTATCTCCAGTCATTGCTCGACAAGGCAAGACAGAATGTCCGCGAAGAAGCTCAGAGGGTGAGGATGTTGCGAGAGGAGGGAGAGATGCAACCGTTTGGAGAGCAAGAGATCATTCAGATTGGCGATGGGGACGAGGAGAAAGAGGAACAACAACAGTGCGTTATGTGCCTAGCTTGTCGTCGCTGCTGACGTGTGGATGGGGCGTAGACCGCTGCCACCACTCGATCCTGGCGTCTTGCCTCCACCGTACTTTGAGTTTGGCAATCCCCGCCACCAGGCTCCGACGTCGGTACGCGATCCAGACGTCGCACATACAGAGGTTGCGTCCTCTTCAATGTCTATACCAGCTCCACCCGAGGACCCAAACGCAGACTGGAAACAGTTGACAAAGAAGCAGCGAAAGGCGGTATGACAATGTCTACTATCCAACCGATATAGCTCAACCCCTAGATACAGCTGAAGAACAAAACGGCCGGCCCAGGCTGGTTCGACCTCCCAGCGCCAGCAGAAGCAGACTTGCCCCGACTCCATCGTGAGGTGGAAGCGCTCCGCCTACGGAACCAACTAGACCCGAAACGATTCTACCGGAAAGAAGACGGCGAGGGCAAGGGCATAAAAGGCTTGCCAAAACACTTTGCAGTACGCGTGTCGAGTTCGTCCGTCTCTCTCGCTCGACTCATGTTCTTTTTTCTGTCAGATTGGGACGATCCTCCCGACTAATACGCCCTTCGGCACCGCAAGCACCGACAATCTTCCACGTGCGCATCGGAAACGGACTTTGGTGGACGAGCTTGTCGACGACGCGGAAGCGCGGAGATATACGAAAAAGAAGTTTGATGAGTTGCAACAGGTCAGAGGGCAAAAAGGGAAGAAGACGCTCCATAAAAAGAACGACCTTCGCAGGCCAAAGTGGTAGTGCAATGTACTCCATCTCCTGACCACTCTAGATTCACGATCGATATCCCCCGTAACGGAGACGTCCCACATTGTCGAGGGTGGACGTTTATAGGAAGGTTCTGGAGGTAAGTATTTTTAAGTAAAACGTGTAGTCAGCGCGTTGGCGTGTGGTGAGTCGGTAAGATTTTGAATCGTTCTCGACTCGGACGTGGGCCTCCGCGAACCATCACTGTGCTTTCGAGCGCAACGTTTCGTTCGACAGTGGGCACGATACTCTACGCGTATCCTTGCCTCGTTGAGCGTTCTGCGGGCTCCGCTGGTTGCCGCATATGACCATCGTTTCTACTGCGCTCTCTCTATGTTACCGACTCCCTCGACTCAACGTCTCGCACCCGAAGACAGGGTACTATGCTTCTCTGGCTCGGCCTGTCTCGTGGCCGTCATTGCCCATGACTGCTGCGCCTGCTTTCGACCGCTTTAACCCAACCCTCAGTCACCACCTCGCCCTCTCATACCCTTGGGTTGGTCATCTAGCCCGCGGTGCGTCGTATCCGCAACATCTTTCGAAACACTCATCTCATAAACTCTATTTCGGTGCTGTTGCTTTATTCTCGATCGACTTCGGCGTGCCTGGGGATTTGGTAATCTGGCGTATCTGATGGGCTCGTCTGGCTGGTGGATGTCGCCTTTCTCGTCTCTTGTCGATTTCCTATTCCCTCGTCACTGGTCATTGCTGACCACCTCGCTCTCTCTTGAGTATCCCAGGCTGGTTCGGTGGCGTCTTCAAACGTTCGACATTCGTTGTCTGAATGCTCTCGTCGACCTCGGCTCCCCGATTTCTGGCCATCGTCCCTCTCCGCTCGATCCCTTGGGGACCAGGGTTCTGTGGATTCAACGTACATGTGATAGGCGCGGTTGCACTTGGGGCTGCTCGCCAAGGTCGCGGCCGTTAGTTATCTGGTACATGGACATTGTATTCCTGGACCCGTAGGGTGTCGTGGTTGTATTTGGTTACGGATTGCAGTTTCATTTCCAAAACCGTGTGCAGTTGGTTGGATCAACGAATTTCGTATTTACGTATTCTCATCTCCTGTTTACCTTGCATAGTGACCTTCTGGTATGCAAATTTTGTGTGAAAATGTGAGTTGTGTTGAGGCCGGGTCGAATTGTTCATCCCGGAGGGCTTTGTATGCATTCTGGTAGCCGCCAGTTGTGTGGCTGTGTCGAGGCACGAGCGGATGCTTATATAAGTGTCACGTCCCATATCACCAATCTCTCTCTTGTCAATCTACGACCCAGCTTGCACTCATACAATGCAACCAGGAGAAGTCGTGGACAGTGAAACACGCGACGACCTGAATCGGTTCGCACACATGGTTTTGGCCACACCCCAAGATATCTCGAAAACCCACTCAGAGGGGTTCGAGTACATCGACATCGGGGGATGTCTGGCGGGCTTTCAAGATCTTTTCGGAGGAACAGTTGAAGAAAAGATACTTGTAAGAGACGAGTATCGTATTGCAGCGCAAGAATTGCAGACAGCAAGATACCATCAGGGTGCTTATATTACAGGACAGCCTGGCATCGGTAAGCATTGAACAACATTAGGTGCGCCGTGGGATAGAAGTTGAGATCACCATCAGGGAAATCACATTTTCTCGTTTACTTACTCGTCCAACTTCTCGGACAAGGCTATAAGGTTGCCGTGCACGATACTACCCACCAATACTATGCGGTCTTCGCCTTCGGGGTACCGGTCGCTTTCTACCCTCTCACATACACAACACCGCTTAAATCCGGCGGCCCCATGTGGGCCCTTTCTGACTCCGGCGAAAGAAACGACGGCGCTCCCCCTGAACGCTTCTACGCTGACCCAAAACGCGTCCGGCTGATCCAGGCAACATCACCCAAGAAAAGGCGTTGGCACGGATGGAGCAAGCAAGCCAAGGCCAAGTGCTATGTCATGGATATCTGGTCTGCGCAGGAAATTGTAAACTTCGCGTGCGTGAGGCTCTTTTCCTTTCGAGCTAGACTTAAGGAGATGACCAGCAAGCTACTTGATTACGATGATCAGCGCATGGTCGATCTTTGCAAGAAGTGGGGCGGAGTTCCTGGAACATTGGTGACATTCCTTAACGAATCGGATCAGGACATCGAAGGTTGGTATCGTCGCCGCGCTTCGGTCGCTATCCAGAGATGTCAGAATGCGATCCAAGCCATGGTGAACCAATACCTTCCCGAGGATTCGGATGTTCCGTCACGGTTCTTTTTCTGTCGGCCTGTAGACTATGGCTCGCCGAGCATCAACCGCACGGAAACCTGCGCTACCGTGCCGACGCACACCATATGCGACATCCTAGGGAGTGCACTCCAAGAGATCGGCAATGCCATCATGTTAGAGTTCTTTACCGCTCTCAGACAACACAGCGCGACTCGACAGGCAGCTGGGTTCATATTCGAAGCTTGGTTCCACTGCTTCATGTCTACGGCGAACAAATCCATAGACTGCCACTGGCTTGATAACAAATGCAATGTCACCAAGCTATATGGGACAAGCGGTCTCGCTTCCGGAAGCGTAATGGAACTAAACGCCAGGCAGGAGCTTCCGTACTACTGGCCTGCATCCTCGAGTTACCCAGGTATCGATGGTGCTTTGATATACGACGACGCGATCTATGCGTTTCAGATAACCATCAGTTCAAAACACAAGTCACCCCAACCCGGGGTGCGGAAGCTACGAGGTCAATTGCCAGCCAACCTGAGGGATCTTCCTTGGCATGTCGTGTTCGTCGGAAACACGGAGAGTTCAAGCGAGGCGGTTGCAAAGGAATGCGTGGGGAAGGTGTTCTTGATGGATTCAAGCAAGACGCCCGTATCTATCGCGTGGTCAGCAGTGGAACCAGTGGCAGAAGGCGTCATTTACAGGGTACGCACTTGAAGTGGATTGGTTGATCATTATCTGTTATCTGACTCGTTTGTTAGATGATTCGCAACGTAGATGAGTCGATGGAAGGTTGTCAATGAATAAAGGCGTTGGTGCCCACTGCTAAATGGTATCATGGTTGATCACTGCTTGTCGATTGCGAGCCTTTGACTTCAAAGCTGCGTAACTGGATGTTTCGTGCATGAGTGTTTCCACCAAGTTTGATTGTTACACCGCCCGAGAGTAGTAGGCATGCGAATAGTATTTTGTCATTCTCTTTGCATTCTGAATATCCACACAACGTGCGCCCCCCATCACCATCGCTCTCGCCGACCCTGACCACGGTCCATCGAAGAGAGTAGGGTCCCATCTTTTTCCTGATCTGAGCATCTTGGTGATCGTATCTGTATCCGGTGTAGACCGACAATGTCTATTCGTCTGAGGGGGGGATGTGACAGGTCCGATCTCCCGTATGTCTCGAGAGTGAGGGGATGGACTAGAATATTTAGCTCACAATACGCTTCGGCTTAGATAGCTGGTAGTCGCCACCTCGATCAGCTGTTCTAACTTACTTGCCAGCTAAGTTCGTTCCAAAACAACATTACATATCTCCAAACATGTGATATCCGGGTTTATCGGGCGTCGGACAGACTCTCTATCAACTGGGCGAACTACCTACCGTTTATAAGATTATAAGAGATTCGCGAAATGTGTGGTGCATTTGCGTGTGGAAGGGAAGGAACAACCATGCAAGGGCGGCGCGGGCACGTGACAAGTCAGATGCGTTCTTTCAAAGCTTCACTCGACCCGTTCAGACTACGAAGCAGCAGCAGTATTAACGGAACTCTTAACAATACCACACCTCAGGCCTCAGTAACATCAGAGAGTTGGACTATGTATAACCCCTCCGAAAAAGCCCATCAAACATGCCTAATGTGAACGATAATATGTACACCGTTACTGATAGGCCGGGGGAGAACTGGGATCCAGAGGGAAGATAAGCATCGAGTGTCAGAGAGCTGGACTATTCAATTGTGGTGCCTCAGTGGCATTAGTCCTCCTCTCTAGAATGCTTTCTCGTGGTAGCCAGACCAACACTTCTGGCTCCTATGGTGCTCTTAGTAGGTTGCTTCGAGGGTGAATGATTTCGGGAACACCTGATAGCCATCAAAGGGAGGCTGTGTTGATGTTTTCATCCAAGCCCAGAGAAATAAAGGAGTCAATGACTTTCTTGATGTGATCATGGTTAATGGGCTGGCCATTCCATTCGCCCTCAATCAGCCGGCGGACGATACCAGCGAGCCCATTCTGCCCATCGTGGAAGAAGATGGATTTCCACTGGACAAGTGCGAGCTACATAATATTCGCTGGATCGCATAGCAAAGACAAGCAAGAGCAAACGACGTACTGTATAAACGGGATAAACACCCGCCCGACCTTCTTCTTGTGCGGGTTTAACCCAGTGACGATTGAGGTAAGTGAACACTCGGTGAATGTCACTCGCTAGTATAATATTGTAGGAGGGCCTCGCCCCGCAGACAGTCAGATTGCTATAATTTTCCATGATCAGGCTAAGATTACTGGGAAAAACAAAAGAGGAGGCTCCTTACCTCCTTCACACCCTTTACATGGAGAGCAAAGTATCGAACGAGGTTATCATATAACTCAGGGCCCATCGCCGCAGCTGCATTAATATTAGCGTCATCAGTTCGGTCATCACCGTTACCAGAAAGGGCACCTTCCCGCTACAATGGGAGGAGAGCATGAGAATACTTACTGCGGTTACCATGTGCGCCATGGATGGGGGATACGCAATAGTTGTAAGCTACGATGTAGAGGGTTAAATGAG
>JBBPJP010000123.1:0-52304 GCA_038088775.1 Boletus barrowsii
AACAAATCCGAGTCGAACCGGAAAAAACCGCGATTATAGTAAGAACAGTGCCTGAGCATGACGCTAATAACCAACACACGTGCTGAACATAAGCGAATTTAAAAACTTCACATCAGGCAGTGTCCGATTGGCAGAAAGACCACCGCCAACCGTGACAACTTGGCTGGTTATTGGATCATGCATCATGTTCCAACCTCTTAGAAACCCGTACACTCGGGCTTAGCGAAGAATAGAATGGAAGAAACAAAAGATACTTGACCGAATCTGCCTAATCATGGATTATGACGATGGATGGTTGATCAGGTTGGACCACGAATTTCAGGTGTACTGCCAGTGAGCCATTATTACTCGTATACGTCCCCATGGTCGCCTTGACTTTCAGAACAAAGAGTCCTAACTTTGGACTGTTGAGGCCGATCTTCGCCATTTAATGTAGCGAACTGTCAAACGTTATACAGCACGTTTTGCTTTCGTCGGACGAGGAACATGGGGAGTCTTCAATTGTGGTGGTGGTGCCTGGTTTTGGAGTTCCGGCGAGTTCCTGTGGGCTATGCCAGTTACGATGATGAGGTCACCACGTACGAAGTTCAATTTACTGACTCATCAGCGCTTGCTGGTTCAATTGAGCACATCCAGTATATGGGCGCTGGATGTGGTCTTTCTTTCCTCTGTGTAGGAAACATCAACACCGAGGGGATGACTCGTTTTTGGTGCATGTCACTGCGCTAGATACATGAAGCCATGAACGTTTATGTGTAAGCAGTAGCGCGATTGCATGTAATCTCGAGCGTCAAATGTGAGGACCAACTAGTCGGCGCCTATTACGCATTCCGAAGCGGCGACTGAGTGCTACGTCTCCCCTGCGGCTGGTTTCCACATGTGCTCAATTTTGGAACTCTTTGTGTTCACTCTGGCCCACGATGTCAGTAACTGATCTTACACGCATGCAGCATTAAATGCTGTCCATCTGACTCCAACGACTACTCTACTGACATTTCACACCGGCGATGCAAGTATTGCGCGGTGCTGTGTTAGCAGTTTGGAAATCCGATCAAAACCAAAACTTGTCCGTTCACTAGCGAGCGCGAGGCTTACGATACCAGCTTGTCAGTCAAGCGCTCAACGACCACCGCCGCATCGGCCGAAGACAATAAGGCCAGAATATTCACGAAGTAAGGACAGTCCTGACTACCTTGGCTTTTGCTCCAGTCGAAATGATATTTCAATGAAAGAACGGAGTTGATCTTGTATTTCAACTCAATCGTGGGGTAGCGCAACGCTGTGACAGGCTGTACCCAAGTAGGAGCTGACTGCAACTCCAAAGAGTAAAATGAAGTATTATTTGTTTTGCTCAGCCCACAGGTTGCATGGAGTGGTGGTGCAAGCCGGTCTGAGATTGTTCGATCAATAATCGAGCAATATTATGTAATGAATCATGTGACCACGCATGGGACCAAATTGTTAGATCCTCGGCGGAGGTAGAGTCGATGTGCTCCGCGGTTCAGATAGAGGTACTAATGGCAAGAAAAAAAAACTGCCAACAACCAGAGGGCTGTCGAGTACATCAGATGAACTTCGACGGCTGTCAAGTACTCATTAGTTGACATGTTACCAGTTGGCAATATGGCCACCTTCGTCGAATGGGACAATTCGCCAGGAATCCGGAGATATGGATAAACAGCCTGTGAGACGAATTCCCACTGGCCATGACGGCGATACCTGTCATTACGGCCTGCTAGAGACTTCGAAACTGAGCTGCGGAATGGCATGTGTCTGAGTCCTGGCTCGTGACATGCCTTCGCGATTTAAATCAGTTCACATCACAGCGACTCAGCGAACAGCCTTGCGGACCTTACCCTTACCCTTGCCCTCGCAAACCAACGCTGCAATCGTCGTACAACCCATTGACGACGAAAACTTACCGACATGGATATTCTACAGAAGATACATGACCAGTTGGATGAGTATCTCGGAAAGGTGCGTTCGTCATTTCCTGACACGATGGCGCAATCGTGTCTCATGCTGGCGCCCCCATAAAGACAGACTCCCTTTTGGTCAGTCATTCAGTTTCTCTTTCTCATATTCTGCTCATGATTGGCCTGATTTCAACAGCCAGCGGACCTCGACACCCCGTTCTCTAAATTCGGTACCATCAACGCCGTACCAGCCGCCGAAGACATCCTCCTCATCGATGCCATCGTCTCCGAGCGAAATACCCAAATTTCCACGCTTGTCCTACAGATGGCCAATGTAGACTGTGCTATTCGGAAGCTCGTTGCCATCCAAGCGAAACTCGAGCAAGATAGCGCTCATGTGCGCGGGTCGTTACTCGCTCACCGGGCGCTTGCTTCACCCGCTCGCCGGATCCCCCCAGAGGTCTTAGGGGAGGTGTTTTACCACTGCCTGTCCAAAACGCCATACATCACCCCAAAGGATGTCGACTCTCCCATGATGCTCACCCGAGTGTGCCGTCATTGGCGTGACGTGGCGTTATCCACTCCCCAGCTCTGGTCCTCTCTCTCCATTTACCTTCAGAAAACCACCTGCGAGGATTATCGTCGTGGATGCGCATCTTGGTTGGCCAGAGCCAAGAGCATCCCTTTGACCATTCGAGTCCTGAATGACATCAACATGGTCGCTGCAGACCCAACCCTGGTCTCATCTGTCATACGCTGGCTCCAACCACTCATCGCCCAGAGCAGCGATCTCTGGTGGCATGGTCCCTCCTTGCCCACTCTCTTCGTACCAGAGAGAGAGCCCAATCTCCCCATCCAACGTCTCCACATTACCACCCACCGTGACGCCCCCTCCATCTATTTCCCCGGACCTGCCGAACGCCTCCGTTCTGTGTTTCTCCAGTGCTTCAACTATGACTTGCAGTCTCTCGACGCGATCAGCTTGCCCTGGGACAACTTGGTAGAGCTAAACATGCACTTTGCCTTGTTCAGCAGTGCACTCTTCGTCCAGCTCCTCACACGCTGCGGTCACCTCCGCACCCTCGTGGTTTCGTGCCTCTCCGCGGACGAAGACCAGCGCGGTGCCTTGCGCGCATTCGCCCCGGGCTTGATCACCCATCCCTGGCTGCGCCGCATCGAGATCAAGGTGATCCGAGCAGGGCTCAACGCCATCTTTGACGCACTCACCTTACCCGCGCTCGAAGAGCTCGACATATGTTTTTGCTATCGCGAGCGCGACGCGTGGCCACATACCGCATTCATGGAGATGCTCGGTCGTTCGCGGTGTTCGTTGAAGCGCTTGACGGTGCGGTCGAACAAGACTGCGGTGCCGTATTTCGGAGAATATATGAAG
The DNA here is from genome assembly GCA_038088775.1 of Boletus barrowsii. Taxonomy (NCBI): domain Eukaryota; kingdom Fungi; phylum Basidiomycota; class Agaricomycetes; order Boletales; family Boletaceae; genus Boletus; species Boletus barrowsii. The sequence continues at coordinate 3,310 of JBBPJP010000123.1, forward strand.
GCCATGCCAGGATTGACCATTTTTACGTCTGCCCCTGACCCACTGTGGGGATGATTTTCCTCGGGGGATCATGGCATACTTGCATCTCAGCGCTCGGCCCCAGCTCAACGACTGGATTCGATGATTGCGAAACTTCTGTCTCAACGGACATTGTTGTTCTGGCTACCATACTAGCTTTATACTTCACATGATCTTCTTGATTTCGGACACACATCACGGTTATGTGTACTTGTACATGCCTGGGCACGACCCTCCTCCCGAACTGAAATGTCTGCACGACGATTCAGTACTATGCCCTGATCCACAATCGAAAACGGGGTCTGCGACGCGTCACTCATATCGCATTCGCGATCAAAAACAGCGGTTTCACTGGGATCTCCACCGCATCCTCGTCCCAAGGTTCAACGGGCGTGGATCGGATCGCGGTACCTGGGTTCGTCATGTGTCTTTGCCCTGGTAAAACAGATCGTTAAGGGGTGTAGAGTGCACTGACGGGTACTTCGGAATAAGAATCGCACCTCAAAGCGGGTATCGATTGACGCTCGACGACAGGGGGATTACCTGACATTCACCCGTGGAAATGTGACATCGTCGTCATCCGTGCACCAAGTCATTTCCGGGAATTAGCAGTGAGCCAACCAAGACAGCGAGTGACTCACCCAGGGGAGAGAGGGGTTATTTCCCGGGAAATGGCATCTACGCAGGTCATCGTCTGCAATATGTCCTTACCTGCGCCAGCATTAAAATGTTCCTGTGCTTTTTCTTGTGCTCCTTAATGCACTACCAGGATCAGGTGGATTCTTTTCATACTTGATGGTCATGGCTTCCATGGATACGTTGACAACGTACGCTCTCTCTCTCAAGCTGGATAACATGCATGATCCAAGATTTTCGCGAGGTATCTGAACACCCTTGGAGCAAGGCTTGACTGCACGCCGTGCTCGATTTTTCCTTGTGTGGATCTCGGATGTGTAGTCCTGTAAGCCCTGGGCTCGGCGGAAGTTAGGTTCGGATGCTAACAATCTCATATTGTCCGACATCACGCTGGGCCAAAGCGTCCAGCTTCATACGCTTTGTCAGAAAGCAGCGGAGCCAATGGACTTTGACTGAGTTCCGAGGCCTAATGTCCCTGGGGTGCGCGTTCAGTTTCTGATGATGGGTCCTCATCCACTCTCAGCCTTCTCTGCGCCTGCGCTTCTGAATACTCCTCGTCAACGCTGTCACTAGCACGATTACTACAGATTAGTGACAGGCTGAGTCAACGTGGCGGCGAATACCTGTAGCTTAGTGCCGAACATCCGGATTGCAGACAGACACGTGGCACTGTGTGCTGTCGTGTTCAAAACGTTCACGTTCGATCGGGTCGAGATTCCCGCGCTCGACAGCAATGACGGGATGTTTGGCTTGGCATTCATCGACATCCCCGTGGGTTATGTACCTTCGCATCTACACGGACTCGCAGGTGCACGACTGGTCGGACGTGTTTTTCGCTGTGCTGTCGGTAGTCATCACGGTAGAACTAGCTCGATCTATGCCTCTTGCATCGAGTTTGGAGAATCCGAAGAGCCCTTGTGTCTGCAAGGTGGAATGTCGAGCTGTTTGCGGCTGCCATTGATTTGGCGGCATTCAGGACCGAGCCAGAATTGAATGCGTACCGATCGACGACAGACAGCCAATACTCAGGTACCATAATCAGTCATGACTTGATGGGACCCTACTCCATCTCTTGAAGCCGCGCTTCGCATGCACGGGCAATCGGCGAAGGTTGTGTAGAATCACCGCCACGGAGGGAAGTACGATTATTGTGTCCAACATGGCAACATGTCCTCGCCGTCGAGCGTTTCATAGCGCCGCCGCATCCAACTAATACATATTCGGCACAGGAAGGTTTCAAGTTGGAACACTTGGCGAGGGACCGAGGGAGTCGGCCAACATGAAATTTTCAAAACGTTGGAGCTAGACTCTAGAGGAGTCGAAAATAGAGCTAGACAAGAGGTCTCGACTCAGGTTCGGTTCAAAATCAGGAACCTGGCTGGTTTTTGACTCTTGAGAGAACGTGGTCAAGCATCCAGATCCCTCAGGCTCATTTGATAGGTCATAATGGTTATGATCCGGCCGAAACGCAGCTCGTCATTCAGTAGTGTGACGATGACCCGTCGCGGATCGGGTGGAACCTGTTCAAGTGGGATGCGGCTTGACGATTCAAGGCTTTTCAAGGCTACCATAGTATGTACATACAAAGAAAGTGAAAATGTCGCAGAAATGAAATTTGGCGTTTTCACCGTCGTTGACAATTATGTACCGTGAATTATGGGCAAACAGACATCGATGGGGGAGGATCTGTTCCATGCACCGCGACATGATGCAACTCAAGACTGAATATTTGACCCCTGCGATCGTGCGATCCGAAGAAGGCGAACATTGAACCCGCACCGGAGATTATCGATGTTACGACGACTAGTTGAGCATTGAAGGCTTCGATAGAATCACACTCTAGGTTAGCGGACCTCGACAACCGACGGGACCGACAATCCAGTCACCGAATCTGGACGGTTCGAACGGCCGCCCTGAGGAAGCGGCAGAAGAATTGCTTATTTTCATCATACGCCACTGTCAGGTCGACGTCGGGTCCACTCCATCCCGCGGCCCCTTGATGGGACCGGAGACCATTCTAGACCCCATTTTCCGAGTCTGCGTCTTGGTGCACTACCGAGGGAATGTGATTCACCGCTTCGCGGACGCGTTACGAAATATTGCTCTGCAGTCACGGTCGGAGCGTGCGCTGTCGTCGGTAGGTCCAGACCCCACCTGTCTGAATACCCTGATTTGACGAGCATGATCCTCCACTGCAATAGTGGGTTGTATCCAGTACAAAAATATGGACCGTCCACGCGCTAAACCTTCCGGTACTACGACGTAACGGTATTTTGGTCAAGTCCCCGCCAGCGTTGGATAACACCTATTCAAGTATGCACTTGACGACAGCCTTGTGCTTTCATTTTTCCTGTTACAGTTCTCTCTCTTTCCGTGGTCATCGCGTTCCGACAGTGTGACATGATCCGACGCCAGAGGCGCCAACCTCCTGGGATGGCTTTTGTTTGTTATAAGTCGTGCCTTGTCGTTTCTCCGGCTTGACGACGACGCCCATTTTTATTTATTTTGACAAGACCAAATTTACCCCAAAAAACAAGCATATCCGGGCTAAAATTTAGGACACGTCGGATCGACGCGTCCGAGTCGTTGCCTCGTGTACGATACGCTACTAGGGCTGCATTCGCGACATATCGAGTGCCGGACGTTTCTCTCTGCTATTATGTAGTATGCTGACTTTTAGGAGTCGCGAGGTTGCAGTGCCGTCGACCTGTAAGTTATCCGTGGGATCCACGGCCCAAGGTGAGAGGCCTCGCAACACACCAACGGATTGATTACACACTGTGTGCAGTATGAATTCAAGCATTCTTGGACGCCGAAACGCCTCGACGAAACAAGTCCCGGACCGCGACTGTCCGTCCCACAACCGATCCCGACGCCGTGTTACCATCGTCATATCAAATTTCCCACATTATTGTATTTATTTGCTAAAATCACATTTCCCCACGGGATGTAGTCTACTTTTGGCTCGAAACCATCGATGATCGAGTTGGCCAACGCGTGTTTCGTGCGCACAAACCCTGCACATGCTTGGTGACGGGCCTGACGCAGCTCCGGTTGCAGACTCGTTGATTATCGATTTATCTCCCATCAGCATGGTGCTGGATGCGGAAAAGCTGCACTGCCTAATTGACAAGCAATGGCAATCAGACAGAGGCCTCGTGGCTTGCGAGTGACAAGAGAGGCACCACCTATCACCAACGAGTCAAGGATGACGTCGGAGTGGCAGCACGCGTGTTCACGAATACCCCCAATGATATTGTATGTAGGATCCACAGCTAGGGAATACAATAAAAGGTTCCATTAAAAGACTTGTTTCTAGTAGATATGCTGAGATTGCGACTGAGTCAAGGGTCAGGTATCAAGGTGGATGTGGGCGAAAAAGGTATACAATGTGAAACAGTGAAAAATGAACTAGGCAACGAAATATGGGCCAGCCGTGAAAAAAATTGATGGTGATTCAACACGCATCCAAGGGAGTAACCTCACCACACAAAGAGACTCCGGGACCTGCGCGGATGTAGACGTGTATCCGAGGTGGCGGGAAGCACGGGTGATGGGCCCGGAAGATGTGTAAAGTCACGATTGGCGTCGAGCACAAACGCGGTGGGGATGGGTTACTGCGTGGCATACGTCGGCGGCAACTGAGTGCGCGCGACGATCGGTCATACCATGGGCCGAGTGACGAGCGTAGACAACTATCGGCGTCCGAGGTACCGCCAGTATGTGGGATTCGGAGGCTGATGGCGAAAAGTGAGTTGCCACCGAGAAGGTGACGTGGGCACACTACATACCGATGTGGACGGTGTTGAGTAATCTACAACTGAGATCAGCGCAAAGTGGAAGAAAGGGGGGGACAGACATACGGGCTTGGATGCATTCCCATACGTCTACGCCTCGGCCTTTGGGATCCCAAGTGCCACACTGAGATGAAAGGGGCCAGTTTACATTGATGTCCCAGATTGTGGTCGCGTTTTTGATGACCGAAGCAGACATTGTCGTCGTGCTCATGAGGGCGAAGAGAAAAAAGTAATGCGATGTGAGAGAGAGAAGTCTTGAGGATGAACGGATGCAAAATGCGGGAGGGGGATGAGGAGGAGAGGGAATGGGATGAATTTATATGGACGACAGAAAGGGAGCGATGGCAGTGACATCAGCTGCTCGCGTGTTACGTGACGACACAGCCCCTGAGACATTAATTTGGGCGTCACGGTCCAAATTAGGACGCAAACCGATCAGCGTCCATTTCGAAGCACGACGTTTATCGATCCGATCCACTTGAGAGTGGGTGGCGAACACCCCCGCACGCCACAGAAGACAGAAGAACCAAACCCACCCGCCCGCCTTGCACGGACCGCGGTCATCCCACGGAAACGAACTGAAACCGAACAGAAAATCGGCACGCAACTGAACCGACCCGTTCGACTCGTTTCCAACGAAACAACGTCATCTGATCTAATTTTGATACACAAGTCGCATTGTCTGTGGGTTCGGGATGTGGCTGATGTAATCACAGTCCAGAGCGTTATTCCCTCCCTCGGCCCAGCTACCCTTGCCCATCTCTTGAGAGTGACCCAACGATTGTATCGTAACCAGCACCCCAATTCAAATTTCGCGTCCATACATGCGGAGATAAACAGATATATGAAATGAAACCCATCCACCAGCCATGCTGTGTACTCGTTTGTTCACCGGCATCACCGGATTTGGGTTTTCATACCACCACCAAGTTCGCGTGTCACCCAATGTATGTACCCCCGGATCAAATGAACCGGCAACACGATCACCCGCATTACCTCGGCGAACGTTCTCTCTCACTATCACTAAGCCCTTCCATGTCACTCAACCGTCAGTACTATGCTCATGGCACCTTGTCATTCTCGTCACCAGACAGGCTTAACAGTTGCAAGATCGCAGCTGCCAGCCCAAGTCGCTACAGTGGCGCAATCTGTATCCAATGCGCTGGTTCGTTCATGCCGAGTAGAGATTGGGTCTGCCAGATATGTGGAAACGGTGGAATGCCGTTGGGTCTCTACCTCGATTAGTCGAGAACCCTGTAATCTAGCGTCGTTCTTTTCAATCAGACCACTTTTGCGCAACTGCTGAAAGAAAAAAAGTGACATTGTCAAGACACTGAGCTCGGTGTCAAAGATTGCCAATGTCAAAAGTGTGTTCCAGTCGCTCTCCACATGCGCCACGGTTGGTTCGGTTGATATGGAAACCAACCGACACCATTCGTGTCTCAGTGTGCAGCCTGCCAATAATGTGCAAACCGTTGCCAACCAATGAAAATGGGGGGGTTCACAAGCAACAAACCATCGGTCGTGGCTCGACCTGAGTTGCCGGATCTGAGTCATCTACCACAATTTGGAGAGCCGGCGAAGCTAATTCAGTGCCACCGGGTCCCTTGGAAGCATACATGGGCGCTACAGAATGCACCCCGGTTCCTGAGCAGTATCGATAAACTTGGTACAGTGGGAGCGCAAAGCTTCCAATATTCCGGTTTCCTCGGCTCATACCTATGTGGCCCATCAAACCCACGAGTAACAGCGCCAAGATAAGACCACACGGGGGACTGATCGCAGGCCTCTTTACCCTAGATGTGAAGCTCAGTCTGCCGAGGGAACGTATTCCCGGGAACATTTCATCTTGTGTGAGCGCCACAAGCTGGGTTCGAAGAACGAGAGAACCAAACAATCGCATGATGGAATCAACAGCTTTGCATTCTTGGCACGGCAGCACCCTAGTCCATGGGGAAACGGAGCTAGGGTGCTCGGGATCATATGTCAACACGATGTTGTTTTTGTTGCCCAGGTAGCCTGTGTGAGCATGTCAAGGAACGATCCGAAAACATGAGGTTGAGATAGTCAATTGGTTTTTTGAACAAGGACCGATCAAAAGGATGAATTCCGGTGCCCCTTTCTGGGGTCAAAATAAGGAAAACTGGTGCAAATAATTCGAACCAGGCAACCAGTCCAAGTGTGATACGATGTTCTATGTGTGGGTCTTTCGTCAAAGGGTGGGGATGTTGCCAGTGAGTCCCCACTATGATATTCAAATTTCAAACTTAACTTTTTTTTTCTCACCACTGGGTCAAGGAAATCTGGGGTTGGTTACTGCGGCCGGCATTCGGCAACGTGTCGTGCGGTGTGCACAGCGCAAGAACGATGAGGACGTTCTGATGAATATGTATGCCACAAACTGAGCCACGACACGCACCCAATACTCGCTTCAGCTGCGGTTTATGGCCAAGGATCTGATGCTGTTCGGCAGCGACAAGCCAGCGTAAACTATCTTGAGCGCACCCGTAGATGGTCAGTGAATGTTTCGCTGAGTGGGATCTGACGCCAGAGATGAGCGACACTGCGACGCATCACGCAAGAAAACGAGAATGGACAAAGGCATTACCTATGGGTTGGCGTTTTAGCACACGCACATCGCGCACTGTCAACGCGTTGGAGTTCTGATGCAATGCCGTGAGAACGACCCTAATAAACGTTGTAGGAGTGTTCAAGCCTGAGGCTAGCAAAACCGGCTCTATCCGCTTTGAATTACTGCCGTCACTTGCCCAGGTTTCATCCCAGTTCTTTCACCGTGTGCAGTGCACCCAAGTTCACGTTCCCAGCTTCAGTTCAATTTTTTAGGGTGCGTAGTCAGTCACCATTGTGGAATTCGAATTTCAACTATCACCGGTCACCGGGGCTGTTCACATCAATGCTGACTCGTGTTGCGTCCAAAGTTGCGAACGTATCGGAGAAATCACCCTGAGGCCCAAGCCGAGGAATTATGCACCAGCAAATGGTTCGTGCCCATTCCCAACCTCCAAAATAGTTCCTCAGTTGATAGCTCATTGTTCCAGTTCGTTCGCATCGGTGGTTTGGTCCTCGCTGGCGGCGCAAGCTTCCTGTACGTCAAGAGGGTGTTGACCAATCGTCGAAGAGAACGCCGCGAGGACGAGGACCGGTTACAGGAACAGCCTGATGACCGTGCCAGTCAGTACGGTTCGTTTTGAGACGAGTCTCCCTGGAAGCCGCGTTCTGACTTGGCCTTCTCCCCCCGTATTGCTCTTCGTGTGTTTGACTCGGTGGGATGGTTGGCTAGTCCAGCACCACCTCAAACGCAGACAGACAAACAGCGTCCATGAACCAAGGGACTTATCCGTCGTTCTCCTACATCGGTGTCAATTATCCGTTCTACCTCCGTCAGGCTTTCATGTCTGGAATCGCCGCTCATGTATCCAGTCATCACGCAATATGTTCCAATATGAGCAGGTCGCCATGACGCCTGTGTTCTCTTCTCGATGCCCTTGATCGTTAATGTGTTCGCGTCCTTTGTCCAAGTCAGACATCAATGTCCAGCCAGCCATCACCTCGCCTCGCATACACCACAACAGCCGGCATTGACTCGCTGCGACGGCAGTCGGGCGAGCGCGCTCTTCTCCCTTGGCCAGGTTGTGTGGATATGTGTATCATACCCCGGGCCATGATAGCGGTGTCCATCGATGATCGCTGATCACTTGCCCATGTTATCGTTGCCAGTCACAACCCAAGCCGGCCCATTGCTCGCTATCATTTCCGAGCCCGCGGCGTTGCATTTCCCCACCGTTGAGATCAACCCTCACGTTTCACACAGGTTAACACGGGTATTAAAGACACGCGGCCCCCTTTTTCCATGCCAGACTCTGGTCGTGTGCCTGATCGCGATGGTGATACGACGAGGCTGTTGCTTGTCTTCTGGTCTCCATCGTGCGGTCGTCAATGAAAGCGCGCCGACATCTCCCTTCGGGGTAGCATGTGACTGTCCATACTACGGTATAGATGCGATGTGGGAAACGTTCTGGGGAACGGGTCCGGGACGGATACGTGTCGATCATGGACAGTGGAGAGCAAGAACGTTCCTCGTTCCGCTCGGCTGGTCGCGTGTTGACCACACAAAGACTCTTTATCGGATCGATCGGTTCCGACTGGTGGACAACGTAACGTGGTTCTTCGTCTCCTGGCCCTGAATGTGGAGGTTAAATTACATCCACGACGATTGATGGAGCATTCTAGGAGCATTCCGGCTAGCATAGGCCACGCGACAATGAAAGGTGACGTCGGCGCTACATTCACATCCCGATTTGCGAGTGCACAAAGGTGGGCGGAACACAAAACGGACAAAGGATGTGTCCACATTGCATCGCGTGCCACTCGAGGATGGCATAAAAAGTCAGGCCATCTTGCTTGAAAGGTATATTCACGACTGGACGCTGACGACCTCAACTTCTTGCTTGTATAACTCCGTTTTCTTGCAACGCATCCTTGTTGATCACGCGGCTATTCGCAATTGAGCGAACGTGTATTCTTCACGAACTTATGCCAGTCCTCTACAACACCCCCACCAACCAAACAATCATGCAATCGTCTAGCGCAACCAGTTCCACACTCCACTTTACTCGCCCCCGACGCAATGACGCGCCTCATCACAACTATGGAACCGCCTCTCGTGTCACTACACATTCCAAGACGCCCCGATTTGCCGCCAAACCCGTCCAGGTAAGCTGCGCTTCAGGTCTAATGCAATTCTAAACTGACAACGCGTCTCCTCAGCCCGCGCCAAACAGGGATTTCCACCTAGACACATTTTTCAACCCAGTGTGGATGTCCGGTCCACACGTATTTTCATATGCAAAGGATGGGAGGGTTGTGCGTCCAGAGACTCACCAGGTGGAGCCTTATCCTGGGTGCGATGCAGCGTCGTCCGGGGTTCGCGGTGCCGCCTCACCCTTGTTCGATCCCTCCCCTTCCACATCAACCTTGCGGCCCCGTGCCGACGTTTCCAAGCCCTCGGCGAGGATAGAAAAGCCTTGGAAGAACGTCGCAATCACTGAGCAAGACGACGCGGACTTTGTGGCTATGGCAGCTGAGGCAAAGGTGAGAGCGCGGGCAGAGGCCAGGGGGAAGTTGGTGGGACTCGTGTATACGTGGCCGCCCAAGCCACAGGCTATAGCGTGTGCAGAATGTGAAGTGCTGGCGGGGTCACGGGGGACGGTGGTGGGACCTCGGGCGCAACTGAGTGCTGGAACGGACACGCGGGAGAGTGTCGTGCCTGCGTTGTCATATGGGAGCTCCGGCGAGTCCGAGTCCGAGTCGGAGGTCTTCAAGGTGGGGAAGAGTATGGTGGGACGCAGGGAGGACCCGATGGAGAAGTACGTTGGCTTTGGGAGAGTGGGGCGAAAGACGTCGGCGCCACTTGTGCTCGAGGGCGTGGAAGAAGGTGAGGGCGTGAATAGATGGATGCGTTCCAAGGTTGATGACGACGTGAGTAGTTTCTTCTTTGATGGTGAGATGGGTCATGCTGAGCTGCTTACTTTGTGGATAGGTTTGGAACCCCGTTATACCTGAGACGTGGGTCGAGGACGAGCTCACGGTCAGGTTGAAGGCCATTCTGAGAATGCCTGATAACTAGGAGGGGATTAATGGCGATGCATGGACTCAACTGAGACGAGGACTTGCAATACTGTACGACACGCGTTTTGAATTTTTTGTAGCCTTAGGTATGTTACCTGTACTGTTATTGGCATTCTAGTATAGTTGTGTTCATAATTAGATTTGCTGCTCATAAGATGGGAAAAGACCTAGGTGGCTGTGCATACCATCGTCCATGAAGGCCAACTATCAGGCAAGTAGTGTTCCTTCACCAAACGAGCTCTTTTTCTAACATATTTCTAACAGTTTTCAAACATATGTGGCACCGTCTACAGACAAGGAAACGTCCTCTTCACCCCAGATGGCAATAGCCTGCTGAGTCCCGTCGGAAACCGTGTGGCCGTCTTTGATCTCGTCAAGTCCGTTTTGATACACTTCATCGTCTTCTTTTCTGTGACAGTTTTTTCGTCGCGTCATCTGTAGCAACAAGTCCAGGACACTCCCGTTTGAGAACAGGAAGAACATTGCGGTCGTCGCCCTCTCCCCAGATGCGCGTTTACTTCTGTCCGTCGACGACGATGGCCGTGCCGTCCTCGTCCACTTTCGACGTGGTGTCGTGCTTCATCACATACATTTCAAAAAACCCGTAACGGACGTTCAGTTTTCACCGGATGGAAAGTCAGTTGGTTTTTTTCTTCTCATGCGCTGTTGTCGTCCCTGCTGACGCCATCTTCCCACAATGTCGACAATCCATCGTGATGGGGTGGTTCTGTAGATATATTGCTGTGACGCACGACGCGCACGTACAAGTGTGGTGTACACCTAATCATCTCGTGCGCGAATTTGCACCGTTTGTGTTGCATCGGACATATACTGGCCATCACGACGAGGTCTTGACCATTCGTTGGGCTCCGGATTCGACGTACGTGTCACTTTGTCTTTTTCCTCCGCTGTGTTTGCCGTGCTAATGAACTTCATGTGCACTGCCAGGTGTTTTATCACAACATCTCGGGATATGACAGCAAGGTTGTTCACTCTGAACCCTGTCGAGGGTTTCCGCCCGAAAACGTTTGCAGGCCACCGCGACGCGGTCGTCGGGGCCTATTTTTCCTCCAAACCAAATGCAGTGAGTAATTCGTTGTTTTCCTTAGTTCGAGTTTCATGTCCTTGAAGATATATACCATCAGTCGTGACGGTGCTGTATTCACTTGGAAAGCCAAGACGGACCAAGACATGGACACCGACGATGACGATGACGACGACTCTGCACCGGCAGCACCAATACCATCTGGCTCTTCGGACACTATCCCCATGACGCGATGGGGAATTCACGAGCGACATTACTTCAATCTCCCAAACACTAAAGTCGTCTGCACGACGTTCCATCCTCCATCTAATCTCCTTGTCGTCGGCTTCTCCACTGGCGTCTTTGGGCTCTGGGAAATGCCGCAGTTTACGAACATACACACGCTCAGCATCTCGCAGGAAAAAATCTCTTCGATGGACATCTCATCGTCGGGCGAATGGCTCGCGTTCGGGGCACGCAAACTTGGTCAGCTTCTCGTCTGGGAATGGCAGTCAGAATCGTACGTTCTCAAACAACAGGGGCACTATTTCGACATGAACACGCTTGCCTATGCACCGGATGGGCAAACCATCGCCACTGGGGGCGACGATGGCAAACTAAAAATGTGGTCGGTTCACTCTGGGTTCTGTTTCGTGACATTTGAAGAACACACTGCCCCCGTGATGGACGTGACATTTGCCAAACAGGGTTCGGTACTCTTTTCCGCTTCGCTGGATGGTACCGTGCGTGCCTATGACCTCGTTCGATACCGCAACTTTCGTACCTTTACATCGCCCTCGCCTGTCCAGTTCTCTGCCCTCGCAGTCGACCCCTCAGGAGAAGTCGTCGCGGCGGGTTCGACGGATTCGTTTGAAATATTCATGTGGTCTGTGCAGACAGGAAAGCTTCTGGACGTGCTCTCGGGTCACGAAGCACCGATATCATCGCTCTCTTTTTGTCCATCGGGTTCAAACCAGCTCGCAAGCGGCTCTTGGGATAAATCTGTGCGAATATGGAGCGTTTTTGGTCGCTCTCGGGCCGTGGAGAGCCTCTCGCTGTCCTCAGACGTCCTGTCCGTGGCATTCCGCCCGGACGGTGCCGAGATCGCTGCATCCACACTCGATGGTCAAATCACGTTTTTTGACGTACGTTCGAGCAAACAGACCAATTTCATTAACGGACGGAAGGATATTTCTGGTGGACGCAAAGCGGACGACAGGGTCCTTGCCGCGAACAACGCTTCCTCAAAAGCATTTACGAGCATGGCGTACACCGCCGACGGCACGTGCATTCTTGCAGGTGGAAATAGCAAGTATGTCGTGCTCTTCGACGTCCGCGAAGCGGTCCTCGTGAAAAAATTCCGAATCTCGGAGAACCTGTCGTTAGACGGGACGCAAGAGTTTTTGGACAGCCGCGAAGTCAACAGCATGGGGATCAATACGGATTTGATCGACGATCGTGGGGATGCGAGCGATTTGGAGGATCGGATGGATACGACATTGCCTGGGGCTGCGCGCGGGGCAGGGGACATGTCGGTCCGCAAGTATCGGCAGGAAGCGCGGACAAAGTGTGTCCGGTTCTCACCGACGGGAAGAGCGTGGGCGGCAGCGAGTACCGAGGGGCTGCTCATCTACGCACTGGACGAGAGTCTTGCATTTGATCCGTTCGATCTCACGATCGATCTTACCCCGCAGAGCGTCCTCGAGGTGCTCGCGGAACGCACGTACCTCAAAGCACTCGTGCTAGCTTTTAGGCTGAATGAGAAGCCGATCGTGCAGCGCGTGTATGAGAGCGTGCCGCGAAGCGACGTGCGGTTGGTGGCGCGACAGATGCCGGTGGTCTACGTTCCGGCGTTGTTGCAGTTCGTTGCGGAACACCTCGAACGGGGACCGCATGTCGAGTTTGATTTGGTGTGGATCCATGCGGTGTTGATGGCGCATGGGCGGTACTTGCGTGATAGGAACGTGGAGATGGCGCCGGTGTTGAGGGCGGTGCAGAAAGCGTTGGGGGACGTGCAGGAGACAATATCAAACTTGTAAGTAACTGCTTGGTTGGCGCGTGGCTTGAGTGTGTGCTGATGGATTAGGGAACAGGTGCGACGCGAATACGTCGACACTCAGATATATGATTGATCAGTCTACAGCGAGGCATGTCCAGGGAACACCGAGAGCTTGAGGTGTCGAGCATTTATAAAGCTGGGTGTGTCTCCAAAAACTTGATTATTGTTGTACAGATGAGAGATGGGAAAAAGTATCGAATACACTTGCATAATTTTTCGCCATTTCAAACACCATCAGATCATTCTGTTCTGGCCAACCGATGTGGGATCCATATCCGCTCGAAAGATAGCAACCACGGCCTTCTCTCAACGCCGTTTCTCTGCCGTGTTTACGCTGGCAGCTACGCCTAAAACGTCATCATATTCAGCACGCTTTCATGACATGACATGGGTCTGAACCGGGATGACGAGACAGAGGTCAGTGCTCACGTTCACGTTCGCTGTGTCTCTTGTCCACGTCCTGATATCCCCAATAATAAGCGAGCGTCGTCGCGGCAATGAGGGCCGTCGTCGCAATGATCTATTGCACGAAAACCATTAACTACATCTGTTCCGTCAAACGGACGATCACGACCGGCTCACAACTTTGTTTCTCCCTGGCTGGTTATGCCAGTATCGAGAGGAGAACGAATCGCCAGAAGACGACTGACGCAAGATGTGAGATGGATGCATCGTGGTAGACAAGTTACGCTCTGCGGTTCGTTTCTTACTTTTGAGGAGCGTCGTTGAGGGCCGACGCCCAGTTTTTATAGGGGTGATGCGCTGGGGATGACGTCACTGGGTGGCTGCATACGAACCTCCGCTCATACAGTAGTCGGGCGCTCCAGCCGCGATACGTCGCCTGTTTCCTGCAGCATTTTTGGGTTGCGGAAGGTGCAAAAGGAAAGTATTGTTCGAGGTGATACAAACCGACACGAATAGCTCGACTACTACCGTACTGCAAGAAAATAACGGTTGCTTCCGGTACTGATAACGCGGACCAACGACTTTCGCCGCATGCTCGTCATAATCATTCACGTATTCGGGATCTTGTACACCCGACCGTCGTCCGCTTGCTGTGACGTTGGCTCGGGTTCTGGTCTAGAGCCTGAATTTGGATTCGCTGACGAGGCTCCAGATTTGGTCTGGAGAGGGTCTGGGACTGCGCTCTCTGCACGGGCAGGCTGCGATGACTCTGAGCCCATGTTGGATCTAGGCCAAGGGTGTGTGGCGAGCGTGCCCGGCGCCGGTGCAGAAGCGGTCGTACTGTGGTACGTACTGGGATTAATCCTAGGTCTGGACGGGTTTCCTGCGGCTGCTTGCGCTTGCAGAAGGCGATATTCCCCTGTAAAGAAAACAGATGGAGAGGATTCCTCCCCGCCAGGGGTAAAGGGATACGAACAGGTTGCGTAGATGCCGCGCTCCTCTCGAAGGGCTTGCTGGCGCAGTAGCACGTACCACACCGTGGCAAAGCCTGCAGCAGTGAGGGCCACGCCGCCAAAGAGCGTCTTTCGACGGACGCGCCGGGGCATTGAGCACTCCGAAAAGGTCACTTTAGCATGTTGTACACACTTACCGCAACGTATCCTTTTGGTATCGGAGGTGTCTTGTTGTTCATGATACTACGTACGTTGGAGACTCTTTTTGAAAGCAAGGATACTGCAAAGTATGACATCACCACCGAGCGGCGAGCCGATATCCCCACGAGGACCACACCCAAAAAACTAGTTGAAATTTCCGCGCGCACAGAAGTACCCTCAAGGAAGTTAATAAAGGTAGCGGAATCCTTTGCGAAGGCGGACGGCCTCCTCGAACGAGATACCTTCCAATTTGGCCGCTCCCTCGATTCGCTTCCGTTGTCCTTCGGTGAGCTCCTTTTCCTCCCGTTCCATTTGCTTGTTCTCGTGTATCAACATTTGTCGCATGACTAGGCACACACGTGAACGCGCGTTTGAACAGCAAATTACAAAGCGCAGAGCGCAATAGCCATCGACTGATGGTACTCTGGACCCCACTCTGCTTTCCATATGTAAGACCCCGCCCTGAGGGAGTTCAGTCAACACATTCTAGTTGCGCAGGCTTCTGCAGTAGATAAAAAACGCACACAGAGCCAAGACACCCCAATCCATTGACCATCCCCATCGCTACAGATCTCTTCGCGGGTGGACGCGGGATCGCATTCGAGACCCAATTCAGTATCAATGCAGAGCCTGTGACATATATTTCAGGACATCAACGGATACATGCTTGCATCATACATACCACAGATACTGCAGGTCATGAGGAAAAGTGAGAAATATCTTGCACCGGTGGACATGGTCGCCAAAGCGATGATGATCCGACGATGGTGACCCACCACCAAGCTGCCATGTGGAAATAGCGGTCTCCAGTTCGATCTGTACGCCGCGAGGTAAGCAGTCGGGCCCGTATTCAACTCTGGGATCGCTCACCGCAATGCCATGCATTGATTATGCAACATATGGAAGCAAACGCCCACGGAGGTCTGTGCGGAGATCAATGAGAGGGAAGGCCAGGTGAAAAGTTGGCATACTCACGCAGATATTAAGAGGGTATCTGTCGTGTTGTAACCCAAAGTCTTAGTTAAACTAGAAAGGCAATCTGGTGAGCATCACGTTGGCACTACATTGAACTCGTTTGGATACTCACGTAGGGAAGAAATTACCAAAGTTCGTCCCCACGCTTTGAAAGCAACTGATGAACACGAAAATCCAGACCTTGACATCCCGAATAGCAAGCTTGAAACCATCAAAAATTCTGTGGGACATGGTCAATTATAATAATGTATGCATCGCGGAATAAAGTGAAGACCAATTTATGAAAAAAGAAGTCAACCACTCCTCGAGCGAGACACGCACGTAGTCTCTGAAGAATCTTGATCAGCTTCCCCTACATCTTCTGCCATTCTCACTTGCACCAAACGGCGTTCAGCAAGAGACATCCATCGCGTATTGTGGGGCTGACAATGATAAGAAAGCTGTCAAACCCGTCACACCGTTCGACACTCACGAGATCTGGGAGAAGCCACCTGAACCATCAGAATGATCAAGTTCCAAAACCTCTCCGACCCCGAAAAATGAAACACGTACATAGCGAGCAGTCCGATTGTTATCGTAATAGCGCCCTATACATAAATGCGACATTCCGTCAGCGATACCCCACAAAAAAGCGAAGGTTCAGAGCACCTCGATAAAAAACAACCTTGAAGGTCTATGGATGAGCCATGGCATCGTGAAAGGGAGTCCAATTGCTTACCATCTCCATGCGGTGACCCCGAGTACTCCTTGCATATTACCCAATATCCCAGCCGCTATCAACTGACAAACGGGTATAAATTGGGAAAATCTCCGCAAGAAACCAGACGTACACTGCCAAACGCGTTGGATATTAATAGGCCCACGTATAAAATCGCCGCGCGCAATGAGAGTTCCTATGAATACGGGTAGGAAGCAGAGGAAACCCATAAAAGGGTAGTGAACTTACACTTTTGGTATACCATCTCGACAACAGGTACATCGACCCAGGATAAAAGGCCGCCTACAACGGCTAATTGAGCCCGACAGTGATGGAAATGCCCCTGAAAGAATATTCATACTTCAGGAATGCCAACGAATACACGACAAGCCATGATCCCAGAAAAATTCTTCGTGATCTGAAAACAGAAATGATTGATAAACGAAAGGTTCAGTAAGGATGAAACTGACTCTGGTCAGGGCGCTCGTTAGGCCCCAGGCTATTACGCAGGCTCCAATGTAGATAGACGGCCTATATCGTGCGGTGAGCACCAACATGCATGCGACGCTCCACGTTATGCACGATTTACAGACCTTGATATATAGCCCAAGATCTGGGTCATTTTCAGCACAGTTATACGGATGAATGAGCCATCAAAACTTACCATGTTGGAGGGGATCTGTGCAGGGGCATAAGATGCATATAGAATGGCAAGGACAGTTTCATATTCAACATCTATACCAGAGTCAAATGTGAAGTGGTGCCGGGGCGGAAACAGGTCTACCAGTAAGGCCAAGATCCGCTTCTAAACCTTGAAGCCTAGCCGAAGTGACAGCGACACGCTACAGACTCGCCGAACCACGGTCCGTGAACGCCACCAAAACAGTAAGAATGGACTAACTCACGTCAATATAATTCATCAAATGAATGATGACGACAGTAGGCATCAACCTCGTGTCGAGCTTGCGCAGGGTATGACGCTCTGCTGCTTTTCTGTTCTCTTCGTTCAGCAAGTCATCTCGTTCTCGTTCTCCGACCACGGTTCCCATGTTCGGTTTCAAGGAGTTCTTGTCGAGCGACATCGTGTAACGCAGAGTCCGAAGGGCCAGTGACTAACAGACCCTTTTAAACCACTGGCAGTGCAACAAAAGAGTCCAAGAACTTGACGATGGTGTTCTCAATATGGTGGACACTGGATACATACTTGTGTTTCATCTTAATGACTGTGAGACTACCAACCGCACGGCATTTTGACCCTTTTGGAGATCACTGGGACACGTATAGGTTATCAGATGTGTGAATGAATTTGCATTACCGTGGCCGACGCACGTTTCTTAGACGAGTGATCAGTAGATCATACACGTTCGTGTGTACCATTTTTTCTCTCCAGGATGCTCAGCGGGCCAGTTTCGCAGCACATCATGCACTTCGAAAGTTTCAGCACTCAAGATGGTACTTCAGCGATCCTTTAAAATGGAGAGCCTAAGGCCTGAGGCCGAGGGGGCGGCCGTCGGGTGGAGTCTCTCTTTCTGTGGTACCGAGACAGGTTTCGGACGGGAACAACCTTCAATCAAAGTTTTGGATTGAGTAGCTTGTCATACAATGACCAGCGGTAGGGCTCGCTTTCGCGACTTTTGGAGGGGGCTCCGATTTTGCTGCTGACTTGGGAATCTGAATAGTGAGACGGTGATCGCGAGGATCCGAGTCGCTTGATCCTGGCCCACTGGAATCGTCGCCGCCTCTGAAGAGCTTCTCTTGTTACCAGACGTGATACTTACAGAGAGCAAAGCGACATCGAAAAGAGAACAAACAATCAGGCAAAACGGGAGGGAAGTGATAAATGCCCCAATACGAACATACTTGGTAGCAAGGGACAATTGTGGCTGTGGATCGCGTTTTTTGTTCCCGATGTAAACCATCATCCGTTGTGTATTGTGTTTGCCGAACCTTCGGCCATACATCTAGTTTCACCAAATGATCAACGAGAAATCCCAATGAGTCACTGAGGCAAGGAAATCGTAGATACATAAAATTGTGGGTTACCATGGGTTGAATACAGTGCAGGTCATTATGATTTTACAGCTAACCAACTTGAAAGCGAATTCAAAGCAAAACATAGAAACAAACGTAGATGAGGACGTGCAGGAGAAGAAACTGATCGAAAGCGCTCTAGCGTATGGATACCCGTGTTCTGTGTTCAGACAGTTGAACATCTTGAGAGCATGTAAAGTGCGACGAAAGCCCGTGATGCGATGGCGAGAGAAAAACAAGGGGGAAAGATATTCTTTTAAAAGAAAGAAAGAAAAGTCATTACCAAGTGCCACATGTCGGGCACTTGACGTATTTATTGCTCACGTGAGGCCAACTCACCTACGCCTCCCAGCCTGCTTCAAGAGCTTCTTTGAGGATCACCACGTCCTGAGAGAGGTCATTACCCTCGTCGACGGCATCCACGAGGAATACATTGCAAATTCTCGTACTGTCCCCAACGATGTTTTCTTTAGGAATCCATGTCGCCTGGGACATTGGATATCTGAATTACTGTCACCCTCAGTATCTGCCAAACGGGACGAAAAAAGGAAGAAGACGGAGCGACCGCTTACCCTTCCCACTTGGCTAACCACATGTAAACGTAGCCCTCGCATCTTTTCCGACCGACGAGCTTCTCGATGACAAAGACTCCCGAGTCTGGAGTCACTTGAGGCTCAGGGCAATCAGGACGTGCACATGTATCGCCCTGATTCCGAAGGGTCTGGCGTCTGGCACCTGGTAAAGAAAAACGTACGTGTTCAATACACAAGCAAAACAGGCTTGCTGCAACTCACTTTGATTGCTGACGGATGGAACGTCTTTTCAGCGATCGCAAGAGGTGTCGACGAGAACAGACTCACTGGCACGTCGGGCATATGAACGAGACCCCAGGTTCGAGTCTCGGATCCCCAGATTCGACAGCAACACATCCATAGTGATACCACTTGTCACAGCTAATCAACCACACGTCGGTCAGTCGCGCACCAGCCTCTAACCAAGCACACACTTGTCACATTGGATAAACTAGGGAGTAAACAAGAGTTAAGATGCCCGAGTCAACGAGGCGTCAGAAACATACCTGGACATCCCAATTACTGAATACGCTAGGGAGATCCGGCCACGTGCCACCACACCGGGAAATCGCGTTCCATATGTCCTCTTTCGAGGGGGACGATTTGACGAGGTGTGCGCTGCGCGAACTCGGTTGACTCAGCTTCCCGGGTGAAGACAATTCTTGCCTCTTTTGATGGTGCGTCCGAGTAGGAGTCTGTGCATCTTGGTTGGCTTCTTCAGGTTGTGAGGCGGATGGTGTCGCAGGCACTTGAGATCGAGGACCAGGTTCCGACGCTGCGGCCACTATCTGACCGTTCCGAACGTGGTGTTTCTTGGAGGACTTGGGTTTCGCATTTGGTGCATGTTGAGGTTTCGTTTGACGGCGTTCGCTCTCCTTTTTCGTTCTTCCGCGAGGCGTGGGCAAATCAGACGTCCCAATGCGTGGGTCGGAAACCGTGCGCGCTGCGTGGACCCCTTTCTCACCCCCTTCAGCTTGCTTTTTCTTTCTCTTGCGAGGAACAGGCACATCTGGATGCTCCACCGCATCAACCGCGAGGGGATGCCCTGTTGGATCTTTCGGGACAAGTCGAGAGGCAGTCGGCGTCGGTGCATGTGTTCCCGGTGCAGATGTCGCTCCGATCTGAACGGATGGTACGACCTACAAATGTCAAACCCCGGTGTCAGCGCTACATGAAGGCGGGCTTACGCCGCGCAAAGTCAACGCCAACTTACCCCAAGGAGCACACCACCTCTCTGTCCGACCTGCGTATCCTCGTCCACGGAACGCCCATGCTTGTCGCCTGCACGCCCGTCCTCCCGTACCGTCTCCACGCCTTGACCCTGACCCTCCCCATCGACATCGACATCACCGCGCTTCCTCTTCACCCCCTTCATCGCCTGTGGAATCCTCAAACAAATCTTCAGCGGCTCCCGTCTCGCAAGCAACGCCAACTGGTCCACCGATGCGCACGGCCCGCCCATCGGCCGCACTGATCCAGCGCGACCGTCGACACCGACGACCACCTCCGACGCCGTACCCATGACGGATCCGGATTCCCCCGAAGCGCGAGAGGCAAAGCTAGCCGGGTTGCGGCACGGTTCGGAACGGCATCCTCTACTTTGTCCACGAGATTTTGAAGTGTCGACATGATCGCTGGTTCGTGCAGTGTCATGGTCGGCGCCGCTGTCCTTGTCCTTGTCGATGTTCGTGTCACCAAGCGACGTCAGCGGAGACAATGATCTATTCGAAACCTGGTACGAACTCGCTAGTCTAGGTTCAGGTCCATGCAGGTGCAGCACCGACGGGTCGACAGAAAGCGGCTGCGAAGAAAGAGAATTCGGGTGCACAGACGAAGCGCGCGAAGGCTGGTGCGAAAAAAGCATTGGTAGCGACGCTGAGCCTGACAGGGGAGTCGACACGCCCGATCCATCCAGCATGAGCGCATGCCACACCTCGTCTTCATCATGATCCTGTGTCGGACGCGAGTCGGAAGGCTCGGAGGGGGTGGTATACCGTGATGGCGTCGAGGACGTCGGAGGAGAGAGACGACGCAACGGGGAAGAAAAATGAAAGTCGTACCCGTTACCATTTATTATTGGGGAATACGTCAGACCAATGTCACTGACACTGACACTAGGATCACGCTCGGGCAGCGCAACATTGGATTGATCCACTGCAGATCTAGGGGCCCGGGATGGATCAACATCTCCGGCCACCCGAGGTGTTTGAGACGCTTCATCGTCGAACACAGCCGTCGACCGTGACTCGTCTGTGAGGGTTATAACAGGCATTTCAAAAGTCGATACCTCGACACCCGCCTGGTCTGTTCGAGGTCCCAACTTTGCCTCCTCCATCGGTACATCCGCACTGACCTCCCAAGCATCCTCGTCTCTATCAACGACCGCAACACTTGCGTCACCCGAGGAATTTGTATGATCTTCCACGGCCTCGCGAGCCTGTGCCTGCACACCCCCATCAATAGCTCCTTCCTCCACAAACGAGCTCCCAGCAGCCGAGGACGGAGAATGCAGCGAAGGCGTCAAGGGCGATGGCAACTCAGAAAGTACCCCGAGCGAACCTCCACTACCTGTACTAGACACCACCCCCAGACCTTCTCCCATTGAGGGCTCCGGTGTCAAGAATGGAGGCGTGGGTATCACGGGAAGGGTTTCAGGTAAGCGGGCATTTAAAATCTGTTTGAGGTCTATGGCAGCACTGTGCCCGTGCGTTGGGGGGCTGATCACCCGGGGCTCGCGTTCGTCGACAACAGTCTCCGAAGGTGGAGTGGGAAGACCAGATGTCAATCCTTCTTCGTCAGCATCAATTGGGGATGGTTGTCGACGATGCTTCGATACAGTAGGTGTGGATCCACCAGGAGTCTTCGCCTCACTTGTAACCAAAATCGCGTCGCCCTCTGCGTCGGGGGTCATCTGAGTGTCCTCCGTATATTGCACAGGGGAACCTATATGCTCCTCTGACCCCAAAGCATCAGACACGGGCACCGGTGGGTCACGAACACTACTCAGAGGGCTCAACGGACAAGTGACCAACACTTGCGAATCAACAGGCGGCCCCATTTGGGATGACTCGATCGAGGTTTTGATGGGAGTTTGGAGCACTGAGCTTCGGTCCAGGATTTTTGATGGAGACGTTGGGGTCTCCGTTACGGGAGTGATATCGCTGGGTGAAGGTACGACGATGTTGTCGGAAGAGCTGGGCGCCGTGGATAGGATGGTCAGCTGGGCCGGTTGAGAGGTCGAGTTGTCAACAGCAAATTTGCTCGCGCCTGAGGACAAGAGAGACGCCGTGCATGTAGATAACTGAGTATCTGAAGCCGTCAAGCTATGTAGCGGGTGGTGACTGTCTCGCATCACTTGGGTATCTGTTGGGGAATTTGGCGCACTAGGAAGATAGTCGTCGTGTAAAAAGTGAACCAAGGACTCCGCTGTGCTTGGTTGTACTGGGTGCATCTGTATCAGCGATCAATCCGGAACACGTCATAGACAAAGACGTAAAAACAGCTCCGGGTCGACCAGGTGCCTGAGCAAGACGTAAGGCCCGCTTGAGTCCATATATGCACAATACTCGACATAGGGCTGTAAACAATGATAAGAAAAAGACTCACCAGTGTTGCTGGCAAACCGCGCTAAAAAAGAGACACCAACATGAGTTCATGCAGACAAGAATGACAACAAAACATCGGGACTGTACCTGCATCAACGCCCCATTCGACAGGGGTAAGCCGAGGAGTAAGTCCAAGAGAACTTGAGCTTGAGAGAGAGGTGGGTGTGGGTGAGAATAAACAGGTTTGGATCGACGCATTGGCGTATTCTGAGATGTAATCGATTAGTCAGTTCGTCATCCAAAGTAGAGCGAAACACCTTTTTCTCGCGGTGGAGGCTGCGGTGAGGTTGTGAATTCCGGTGTAGGAGTTGCAATTGAAGAAAAAGGTGAGGATGACTCGATTAGCGATGACGACTCGATCGCGAGGACAGATTGGGTTCGTTGCAACGTCAGATTCTGTTGAGATGGATATACAACCGATTGAAGCGGTGGCGATTCAGGCGTCCGAGTAGATGCGTTCCCCGGTAAATGATTCACAAACGGTGGTAAAGTTGGCGGCAACACAGATTCCCGATGGATCATTGGTATATCTGTGGATAAATCGAGCGTCGATCCGCACTTGCGCACAAAGAGACAAAGAGCTGCCACTCACGAGAATGAGATGCACGGAGCAGCGCTTCGATCGCAGACTGAATTGAAGCCACACTCTGAACAAGCGTCTTTTCGGGGACAGTCCCAACCTCTATGTCTCCCACCTCGAGTGGGGATTCCGTGGTAACACCTGAAATACCGCCTCTACCCCGTCCTCTTCCCCTTTTCGCGCGGCCTCTTGGCCGTGCACCTGTCGCGCTGACGCCAACCGCGTCCTGCAGCTCTGCGATATATTTGTCCGTCTTGTTCTGTGCGGTGCGCATGGTGTGGAGCTGAGAAAGGGTATCCTTGACGTCTGACTTGACACTACCCAGGTCCTGTTGGAACGCCATGAACTGAGACTGAAGCGACTTCAACGATTCTGAGATGGGATCAAGCATGGCATCGGTTGGAGCATTGGCAGTGGGAGTGGTGGGGGTGACTATACCAAAGGGAGAGGGGGCGGGCGGGAGAGGCGGGCCGGGCATGGCAGTAGACGAGGCCAATGGAGTCGGGTGAAGCTGGGCTGAGGACAACGGTTGGTGCCGGGTCGGGTCGTAGTAATACCACTGCCATGCGTGCGGTTCGGCGTGTCCTTGTCGCATGGCCAAAGCTGGGTCAAGCCAGTAAGGTGAAACGTGGAACGTGGGTCTCGATGTCGTTGTCGATGACGGCGACGGCGACGACGACGGGGTGGTGGTGGTCTGCATACTATTCCTACTCCCTGCAGCTGGCTGTGGACAGGCCTCGAGGCAAGGGTAAGCGACAACACCCGAGTCCACTGGTCCCGTGGTGCGGCTCTCCAAAAGCCCAAATAGGGCGACGTCGTGTCTGATTGTGCCGTGGTCACTGGCACTCACCGCGAGCACGATGGCGGCGATGGCGATGGCGATACAGAATTATATTGTTACTTGACTTCCGAAGTCCGACAGGCGTCTAGACTACCACTTCTGCCACCCACAAGACCATCTCAACACTGACGACGACGACGATCACGTCGAACGCTCACATGTCCATGGACCATCGTCTCGAAAACTTTATCGTTGACAGCGCGTACCGCGTGCTCGAGGTCATTGGTGAAGGCGCGTATGGTATCGTCTGGTCAGTTTCACCTCATACTCACTCAGCTTCTCTGTGCAAGACGTGGATGTTGACGCTCATGACACCCTTGTAGCTCTGCCACCCACCAGCCCTCTCAGAGGAAAGTCGCCATCAAACGCATCATGCCGTTCGACCACTCCATGTTTTGTCTGCGCACCCTTCGCGAGATCAAGCTCCTCCGTCACTTCTGCCACGAAAACATCATTTCCATTCTCGACATTCTTCAACCACCTAGTTTCGAACAGTTCAAAGAGGTTTACCTCGTGCAGGAGCTGATGGAGACAGACTTGCATCGCGTTATCAAAACGCAGAGATTGAGTGATGATCACTGTCAGTATTTCATCTACCAGGTAACCATCGCATCTCCAACTGCATCCGAAACGAATGGCTTAACAATAGTAGACACTTCGGGCACTCAAGGCACTCCATTCGGCTGATGTTCTCCACCGTGACCTGAAACCCTCAAACCTGCTACTTAATGCCAACTGCGATCTCAAGGTGAGTGCAAGCACATGATCGTCGACGTCCCATTTTATCCATTTACGTGCCAGCTGTGTGACTTTGGCCTCGCGCGATCAGCACGACCGCCTCCAAATGTGGCAAACGACAGCAGCACGTTCATGACTGAATACGTCGCCACGCGGTGCGTGTACTTTCATTTACGTCTAGTCTTTGGTCCGACGCGTCATATCAAGGTGGTACCGCGCCCCGGAAGTCATGCTGACGTTTAAAGAGTATACACGTGCAATAGACATGTGGAGCGTTGGCTGTGTATTGGCGGAGATGCTCAGTGGACGACCTTTATTTCCCGGGCGCGACTGTAAGTGATGGCTATCTCCTTTTGCCCTCGACCGCGTCTGGCTCTCTTGTCCCTGCCCACGGCAAATTGATTCTATTCCGTTACGTCTTACCTGCATATATGCACTGATCCACCCCAAATCAAGATCACGACCAACTCTCCCTCATCCTTGACGTCCTTGGCACGCCTTCCATCGACGACTTTTACGCGATCTCGTCACCCAGATCTCGCGAGTACATCCGTGCCTTACCATTCAGGAGAGGCAAGGATTTCAAAATTATGTTCCAGGGGGCCAACGAACTGGTATGCCTCGAGATAACACGTCAACGAATCTCTCTAAATGACTACTTGCAGGCGATCGACTTTTTGGAAAAATGCCTTACATTTAGTCCACAAAGACGTATAACGGTCGTGGAGGCGCTTCAACATCCGTACTTTGATGTGCGTATTCGTATCCTTATCCGCTGAAGCAACGCCAACCTCTTACGACCATCACTCGCTCAACCTCGTTGAACCCGACATTCAGCCTTACCATGATGTAGACGACGAGCCCGTTGCGGATCCCATCGACCCATCGTTTTTCGATTTTGACAATGGGGCACCGTTGTCCAAGGAACAATTGAAAGGTCGGAATTTGCCCGACCCACATCTATGCTATGCCTCACCGCGATCGACAGAACTGATATACCGGGAAGTCACGTCGAGGCCACCACCTGCGAGCTCATTCCTGACCATGGGAGACGGCAGTCCATAAGGCGCGCCTTAACGTCCTTGACCACTCGAGGACCAACGTCATTTTGACTGGTGTATTACCCTCGTGTAACCATTGCTGTTGTTCCTTTTCTTTTATTGTTTGTTTCGATCTCGGTTGATGACAATGTTCGGATCCTGCTTGAGAAATGTACTTTGATGATACCCAACTGTGGCTGTCGGTAGGGTGTGCTAGATTACAGATACGATAGACGAATGTAACTCTGTGCCAGGAGTGTTTCTGCTCGGGTCTCCAGCGCTTGTATCTCCAAGTAAAGAGCGGATGATCGGAACTTACTAGTTTTACCCTGAGTTACGCAGCAGCGCTTCTTGGAACTGAATAATGTTGCACTCGAGGTGTAGCTCAGTCTTGCTAATGTTCGACTCTCGAATGCGACGTACTCATCAAGATCGTCGGTTGAGACTGCCCGCTCCCACCCAGAATGGTCTAGTAGCCTTCCTGCGCTGCGAGACCCATCGAGTCACATCGTTGGGGGTATTGCTATCACCGATCTTAGATTCTTGTTCGTCCGTTCCCAGGGGCTGGTCATAGCAATCGGTGAGAATTGATTCGATTGACAAGACATGGTATCCAAAAGGAATGGCCGACGCCGTTGCACGGCGTGGGTGTTACGCCTCCCTGTACCCGCTGCTGCCTTGCCTTTAATCAATGCCATATGACCATAAATGCGATGATGGTCTACTCACCCACGACATCACCGGGCTAGTTCTCACCTCGGAGGACCAAGAGCGCTTGGTCAATGTGGTAGTACTGGCTGTGATCGGATAGCCACCGATGAATGGCAAAGGTCTGTACTTGCCCGACGTTGCATGATTCACCAGTGATTGATGGAATTGACATGACAACAAAGGGCGCCGTGCGATCCAGTGTCGAAAGTGCAGCAGTGAGGTCAGCCTTGTTCGCCATGGTCATCTCACTTGAACCTGCGCAGTTGGCAGCACAGCTCGAGGCCGTGGGACACCCAATCAGACTCGATGTCACCTCTACCTTCACTGCCTCGTTGTCCACCACGAATAGCAGGCGGATCCCGGGTTTAGACGGTTTAAGAATACCGACTCGCTGATTGAAGCACGTTCGACAGAGCAGGCAACGTCAGGGTCGAGAATCGAGATGGCCAGTGCTCCGCCTCCCCTTCCTCCACACCCCCCTGCCAGTTACGTGCACCCTCATCTAGACCAGCCACCTCCCCTGCCCCCTCCGCCCCCTTTATCCTACTCTCATCCACCACCACCACCACATCCTTCCACTCCTCTTCCAGCCCCTCGTCCGCATCGCTTCGATCCAAGTTTACCCGCCAATGTGCGCCGCGTGTAAATAGTGTCGTGTCGATGTGTCGCTGATTACCCCATTTTTATATTACATGTACAAACAGATGGCAAGAACGCTCGACAATCAAGCCGCAGCTTTTCACCAACCGCCGTACCACGACCCTTACCGCCTCTCTCCGAGACCACCACCCCAGCAGCTTCCCCCAAACTGCAACCCAGTTGCTTTCCCTCAGTCGCCCGCTCATCGTGGTTCGCTCCTCCCGCCTCCAAACCAGAACGCTTGGGGCGCCCGGAACCAGCCGTCTCCGGCAGCAATCCCTCTCCCCATATCACCACGACCGTATTCGCATCAAACCCCTTGCCAACAGACACCGCCGCTCAATCATCGGGCTTCTGTCCCAACACTTTTGAACTATAGTCAACCTCCCCAGCAGCCACAGATGTACCCGAGATCCAACTCTGTTCAGCCACCCTACGCCCCTCCACAAGCACCCTCACCACCCCGGCAAAATGGCGTACCGTCCCTTACTGCACCACTTCCAACCATCCAGTCACTCGCGACCGCCTTGCCAACTATTCAGCAGTCCAGTCATGACCCTGCTCTGAAAATCAACTGGGCGCGCGATGTCCTTATGCTTGTCGACCGCGCCCAGCAAAACGCTTCAGGTGATACCCCGCCAGTCGGACCCGTCACCATACAGGACCCCCAACTCTTGCGTCTCGTACAGATCGCGGTCCCGCTCGTCCTTCACATTGCGTCCGCCCAGCACCCCAACCAAATGCCCGTCTTTGTCGCAGAAGCGATCTACCTTCGGGCAACGTTTGCTGCATCAGGCGCATACCCGGATCACGTCCAACACAACCCCCGCGTCGCTTTCCGTGATTTTGAACAAGCTGCGCGGGGAGGATACGCTCAGGCTTGGTTCCGCCTTGGACGTGATTATGAAAATTTCAACGATGCCGCCCATGCCCGCGACTGCTTTGAACGCGGACTCAAGCTCAACGTCGAGAGCTGTGTTTACGTGCGTTCCCCTCCGCGCCGCTCGTTCCCACGTGCTTTAAATAACGTTCCCACACACATGTAACAGCGTATAGGTATGGCACACTTGATGGGCCAGCTCGGTTTCTCTGCTCAGCCAGAGATCGGGTTGCCCTTGATTCACCGTGCCGCGACCCTGGCTTCTGTACAGGTCCCTCAGCCCGCATACGTATATGGTCTTCTTCTTCTTGGAGAATTCGCCCACGTCACAGTTCCGCCGCATTTGTTTACGCCGCTCATACCACCGCACTCGTCGCCCCAACAAGAAGCGCGTCTCCACTTGGAACGCGCAGCGTTCCTTCACTTTGGCCCTGCACAGTACAAGCTTGGGCATGCATACGAGTTTGCAAGCCCACCTTTTCCGTTTGAGGCGTTGTTGAGCGTTCAATACTACTCCCTTGCCAGCCAACAAGGCGAAGTCGAGGCTGACATGGCGCTCAGCAAGTGGTTCTTGTGTGGAGCCGAAGGAGCGTTCGAAAAGGATGAGGGCTTGGCGTTTACGTTTGCCGAAAAGGCTGCTCGAAAAGGGTTGCCGAGTGCTGAATTTGCGATGGGGTATTACAAAGAAGTGGGCGTCGGTGGACCCAAGGACATCGAGGCTGCTCGGAAGTGGTACCAGCTGGTAAGTCGCGTCGACGGCCGCAGATCCGACGTGACTCACATGGATCTCCACACTAGGCTTCCGATCATGACAACACTGATGCGACGGAACGTCTGGCGGTGCTATCCCAGCCATCCCCGCAACCGCTCTCGCGGCAGGAACACGACAATATTACGGAGGTCAAGCTCGTGCGAAAGCGTACGCAGGCGAAACAGCGCTCGGAACGCGAGAGCGGTGGGGCGCCGCGTGCGTCACTCGAGGATGGGCGACAAGTGGTCGAGGTCATTAGGAAGAACTCGGTTGCGCGCCACCACACACACGGATCTGGACCTACCGGTGGTGTTGGCGCGACTCCGGGTCTCCCGCCCGTCACCGAGAGAGAACAAGCTCCGATGCACGCTGCAAGTCCGCAAGGACCAGGCACTGGTCCTGGCCCAGCTCAGAGACAATTCCCGACCCAGCATCGGTACACACTCGTCGATCCTGGCTCGGGCTCTGCTGGAGGCTCGTCCCCGCCTTCGAGGACGGATTCTCCGAGTTATGCACGGCCAGCTGGACGTCCACCAGGTCAGCGCGCGGGGATTATACCCTTGCCCTCGCCCGCTTTGCCTGCCAGTGGCCCAGACGGGGATGGGGATGGGAATAACGGACCAGGGCAAACAGCCCCACCACCGCGTGCCAAGGCCCCGACAACGTTTGCAGAGATGGGCATTCAAGGTGTCAAGCTCGAGGAAAAGGATTGTGTGATCATGTGATTGAGTTTCCTTGAGATCCTTGGGACACGATTCGCCGATGATATCAGTGACCCGTGCTAATTGCTCTGGTTGGTTTTGATTTTTCCCCCCATTTTTGCGTGACGTCGATGGACACTTGCAAACTTCTTTACGCTATTTTACTATACCTGACATTTGTCTACTTTTGTGCGCCGATACGTATATACCAGTCGTCTATCCATGCTGTGTTACACGTAGAGAGCAGAGACACGATGTTCTGCATTCTAATCATTGATCCAACTAACCCGGGAAAGTGGTGTCGAGACCAGCCATCCATCGACGTCGTCAAACCCCAAGTTTTCTGTCATACTAATGCACGTTTGAAAGAATCTGCTGTGCATCTACATTATTTGAGAGTACGTGCTTCGACGGCTCACACAAGCGAAACGTCCGCATGGCAACAGTGAACGCGGCGGCAAAGCAACTCGTGCATATGGTGGCGAAGATACCAAAAGGTGTATTGCTACGCACTTCCCACATGAAAAGAAGAGTGGCATCTCCCTGTTTACGCCGCTTTCGGACGCCGTATGAAAATAACTTTTAGACTCGGACAGTGGACACCCTATGATGAGTAGCGCTACGCGCACTGACTATCGTTACCCCACAGAGACGCCGAGAAAACTGTAAAAGGAAAAAGACGGGCGGATACCCGGGAAACTCGAACACGCCAGGGGTGTGCTCGAGGGAAGGCGGCGTAGCCAAGCCGTTGCCGCAACGTTCAACCCACATCGAACGAGGTAGCCTATCGCCGGACTACTATGGCACGCCAACTTTGGCAAGTCACCCGACTGTTCCAAAGTGTTAGGGAACTGATTGTGGTGCAGATAGTACTTAATCTGGTGTGACCAGACTAGTAACCGTCTCACTACCAGTGAACGCCACTGGCATTGCGCTCGAAAAATAATGAACCATGATTCCAAGAGATCCAATCCGTTCATTTTACATAGTAAGTAAGGCATACAGTGATCCACCGTCACTTGAAACGCTCCCGCTCTCAGATGCCACTACAGCAGAACAACTTTTAGTCTTTCGATGCGCGACGGTAATGCAAGATATACCCGATATAGTCGGACGCTTTATTACGGAATCCCGAAGCGGTATGGTCGCCGTTACTAAACTCGGCGTCAGTATCGTCGAAACATGAACATCTATTATTGTGAGAACACCACTGCCATGTTCGTGGATAAGTACTGGCTCTTCGCCCCCAAATAACCCCGGCAGTCGTCCGCTACCGGCTCCTTAAACACCAGGTTGCACGATGTCGCTTGGGGAAAAGAAGACCGAGTCACAGTTCACGGAGAATGTGGTCGTGGTACAAGATGAACCAGACGACTTTGTTCTATTGAAAGCAGAGAACAGAAAAGCAGCAGAGCGTCGTGTTGTGCGCCAGCTGGACATGAGGCTGATGCTTACCGTCGCCGTCATCTATGTGATGAATTATATCGACGTACGTTGGTCCATTGTCGCGACTTGGCTCGGCGGTGGTGCTCATGGATCGGATGTTGCTCGGCTCTCTAGCGCGTGGCTGTCACTGCAGCCAGACTCCAAGGTTTGGAGGAGGATCTTGGCCTCAGTGGTAATTAGCCCACCCACTTACTAGCTTGGGTTTACTTGACTCTGGTATAGACATCGAATACGAGACTGTCCTTGCCGTTCTATTTGCATCTTACTCCCCTGCACAGATCCCATCCAACATGGTACGTCTCGATGGGTCATTCTCTATTATGTCCTCTTGCTCAAAGTTGACTTAGATCCTGGCGTATATTTCGAGGTTTGTACTTCGTGGCTATTATCGAGCGTCGTACGGACTGACTACGGTATAACATCAAGGCCGTCTTTCTACATTGGAGCCTGCGTGATGGCTTGGGGTCTAACAAGCGCACTGACTGGAGTCGGTCTCAAATTTCCAAGGACTACAGAGTAACACTCAGATCCTTTTCAGGTCACGAAAAACTTTTCTGGAATTGTAGCTTGTCGCATATTCATCGGCCTTCCTGAAGTATGAATATTTCAAAACTACTGTCACTACTTGGCTTATCTCTCGGCTGTAGGCGGCCTTCTACCCAGGATCAATGTACCTGTTATCGAGATGGTACACCAGAGGGGTAAGCTTGTATCCCTCCTTTTTCCTTTCTTCGCTTACGTACCTTTCTTCGTAGGAACTGGCACTACGCTCAGCGGCTTTCTTTGTTGGCATGATAATATCCAACGCATTTGGCAGTGTGGGTCCAATTTCTACGTAGGATGATTTGCAAGTCATATGTGTTATCAGTTTATAGCAGCTGGAATTCTGAACAATTTTCAAGGAAAGCTCGGTATTGCTGCATGGAGATGGTGAGCAACTAGACTGGATTCTTCTCTGCGATGGTCCAACTCATGAATAAATCTCGAGGTTGTTTTATATCGAGGTACCCACTGATTCCCTAAGCTCTGTTGCGGAATGCTCACGGGGTATGTTGAATTCACGTATAGGGCGCTGTTACAATGTTTATCGGATTGCTGGCCATGTGCGTACTTTAACTGCTGGAGTGGATAAGATATTCCGGACCCTAATCGTGTCCTTTGTGACTTCCCAGGTGGCTTCTTCCGGACCTTGTGGGTATCACCAGGCGTACTGGCGTGCAATTATTGACACCTATTATCTGTCAGCCCCACAATACTCGCTGGATGTCTCCTGCTGAACGCCGCTTGGTGCAAGTGAGATTAGCAGAAGATGTAGGGGAAGCTGATAAAGACTGCTCTGAAGCAACGTAAGTGCCTGACTCTACTGAAGTGGTCTTTGCCCATTACTTGATTTTTTTATGATGCAACGATCAACCATTTCCTACAGGATCCTTGATGGTTTCAAGCTCGCCATCCGCGATGTCAAAGTTTGGATTTTCATGCTCATGTGCTGTTCTGAAATTCTGGGGTTGAGCTTTATCAATTTCTTCCCCACGTGAGTTCCTGACGAGTATGGTGTAATGTCATGATGCTCACAAAATCCGCTTCCTAGCTTGACTGCAACCCTTGGTTACAACATGACGGATACCCTCTTGTTGGCTGCGTGAGTACGCTAACTTTCATTTTACCCCCTCTGTCACCCATCCATCCCGGTATAGCCCTCCGTGGGTGCTCGCGTCGATATGTTGTATAGTCAATGCATGGAATTGCGGCAAGTAGCACAGCTAACTATGGGTCAAGTACTTATCTCTGGCCATATAGATCGAACTGGAGAACGTTATTTCCACATGGCAGCCTGGTGGTGGGTCACCATCGTAGGGTACATCATCGCCTTAGCGACCATGTCCACCGGAGCAAGATATTTTTCTCTTTTCCTCATGTCCTCTGGTTTATGTGGTACGTATGGTGGGCAGAACGTATCTATCGTAGCCTTGAATCCTTACAAATAGGCTCTGCACTGATATTGAATTGGGTCTCGAACACAATTCCACGCCCACCTGCGAAAAGAGCGGTGGCGATGGGTCTGGTCAATGGAATGGGCAATCTTGGAAGCCTGTGCGTCTCTCGTTTCATACCCGGTCCTGTCACCAGAAAATGCTTACGGGACTCGACAGGATGGGGTCATACATTTGGAAAGCCAGGTGGGGCCCGGCGTACCGGCAATCGATGATCATCGCGCTTTGCAGTCTCGTACTCTCGAGCATCCTGGGTATGGGTATGTGGAGGGGTCTGCCTCGGTCAAACGCACGCTCACGCGTGTACCTAGTCATGCGACAAATGCTGATACACGAGAACAAACAATGGGAACGAGAAGTACAGGAGTTTACACAAGGACAGCGGGAGCGGATCGAGGAAGCGGCCAAGTTGGAAGGTATCTCGTTCGAGGAGGCTGTCCGCCGCCGCAGGGGGTTCCACTACCTCTATTAACTTTGTTCGCGTAATTAGTACGTACGTGTGCGATACTGCGTAGTAGTGACCGAGCAAGTTCATGTGTATAACTGTGTCATTCAGTAATCCAGCGTTGGGGTGTGTCTGCAGGTCGTGGTATAGGGGAAGGTGACGTCCGACGGCACTGATTGCATCGCCGCCAACTTGGTCTTGATTCGTGGAGTT
The DNA here is from genome assembly GCA_038088775.1 of Boletus barrowsii. NCBI lineage: Eukaryota > Fungi > Basidiomycota > Agaricomycetes > Boletales > Boletaceae > Boletus > Boletus barrowsii. Next base: position 36,911 of record JBBPJP010000123.1, read on the forward strand.
TCGCGGGTGATTCGGAATCGATCATGGTGCACTGAAGCATTTACGTGACATCGTATTTGCCTGTCAGTGAGATGCCAGTGACTGAGAAATGAATTAATACCTTAACACCGATGCCCAAAGTGGTTGTGTCGTCGATTACCATCGAAAGGAATACGCTCAGTATTTAAACATACGCGCCTTGGTAGTAAACGAGCTTGTGCCGTATCCTTCCAAGATCTGGCAGTCATGGTGCGATCATCACTACAAACCAACTTGAATGTGCGTGCCAACCATGGAAGGGTCCCTCGACGGATGGGTGTCGAGAAGACTAGCTGATGCACGCTTAGAGGCGTGAGGACGTGCCGACTCGGCGAGGCAACAGTCCGTGAGTATGCCAACGCCCATTTCGCACCTCCTTTGATCCTGTGCAGACCTCTATGAATATTCGCTTCGTAATTAATGCATGGAACTGTGGCAAGTACCACCCACGATAGAATGTGAAGAGCGTTAACTTGGATTGAATGGAGATTCGTAGATTCGATGCAGTCAGACGGAAGGATCAGCGCTCCAGGTGTGCCACTTGAGTCATATGTGCTACTACAGGGAGGATCACGGAGGGTCCCTGGAAAGCTGGTGAACTTGGGGATAATTGAAGGCGAAATCGTCTACATGACCTTGTGTCGCGAATCTGTCAATAAATCTCAAGTGTCTCACTACTGCTGGTGGCTGTGTCGCCTTCCAAGTCTCCTTGTATCCAGTCCAAGAATATTATGCCCAACACAACCGAGATCAATGCCACGACCTTCTCCGCAGAGTCATATTTTGCAACCCAGCCAGAGCCGCCCACCCTTAAAGCTGATCTCCAAGGTGTATCCCACTTCATCGATAGTCAGATAGAGAAAGGAAGGAAAGTCGTGCTCGTGACGGTGAATTACTGCCTGCTTCGTCAGATTTGCGCATTAATCTTACAGCATGACTAGAGTGGGGGTACAACTGTCCCATTGGAGCTCAATGTGTGAGCCTGAGCTTCAGGTGAAGCCATGATCATGACTCATTCTACTCTAGAGTCCGATTTCTTGACAACTTCAGTGCAGGTGTGTGTGTTGCCCCATCCCGTCATGATGAATGAACTCATGTTGTTGTCTACAGGAACACGAGGGGCAACCTCTGCAGAGTACTTTTTGAAACAAGGATATGCAGTTATTTTCATGCATCGGCAATTCAGTCTTCAACCATTCAGCCGGAACTACTCCCATTCGACCCATCCGTTTCTTGACTTCCTCGAGATAGATGCCGCTTTACCTTCTTCTTCCACGATCGACTCCGCGTACCCTTATTCGAATGACCCCTCGCCAAGTGTAGCCCACCCACATATTACAGTGAAGACGTCTGAGAAGGCAGCCTTGTTGTCCGTCTTGCGCGCCTACAAGGCTGTACAAGCCAAGGGAACTCTACATACCCTCACGTTTGTCACGGTGAACGACTATCTTTATCTGTTACGCGCTATAAGCAAAGAAATGAAACAGCTGGGACCAAAGGCAATGTACTACCTCGCTGCCGCTGTCAGCGACTTTTTCTTACCCAGACAAAAAATGGTGAGTACAACAATTCTTGTGTTACGGTGGTCACTAAAATGCAGGCGTGTTGGTTAGTCGGAACATAAGATACAGTCAGGAAAGGGCAGTTTGCATATAGAAATGGATCAGGTGCCCAAAGTTCTGAAACCGTTAGTTTCCGAGTGGGTGCCAACTGGCTTTGTTGTCTCTTTCAAGGTATGTGTAGTGGTGGGACGTTCCATTCGTTGTTGACATGTCGGTCGATTAGCTCGAAACCGACCCAGCACTGCTCATCCCCAAAGCCCGTCAGGCGCTCGAGCGATACGGGCACCAGGTCGTCATTGGAAACGACTTGCACCATCGAAAACATCATGTAGTATTGGTGTCCCCGAAATCAACCGCGTCTGACGGAAAGATTCTTCTGGACGGTGTCGAGTACGAAGAAATGTGGATTGAGATTGATTCTTCCCCATCTGCACCACACAAAGAGATCGAGGAGGAAATTGTGAGAGAGCTGGTAGCACGACACGATGCTTGGATCAAGCGGACGTGATGTACGATGTTTTTAGATAGAGCAACAAAGTGGGCGATGTGAAGGAGGAGGCTAATAAGCGGTCCTTGGTTACTTGTTGTTAGGGTTAAGGTTACCACTTGTGACCTCCACGACCAACAATGATGGACCCAGAAACGATTGGCAAAAGGTACGAAATTTGACAATGAGTCGCAGGCGTGCTCAAAGACCACTTCCAACAGCGGGCCTGTGGAAGATTCAGATGACAGCGACGAGGACGCATCCGCAGCCCAGACACAGGTTATTGCGTCGTTGCGAGCTCAAGTAACAGACCTGTTCTCTCAGGTCACACAACTTAACAGCAAACTCGTTTCTTCGTATGATCGAGTCTCGGATCTCGAGGACGAGCTACACACTACTTCTGCATCACTACGGAATACCTCGCTCACCATCTCCTCCCTCGAACTCGAACGGAGCCACCATCTAGCCGCTTTGAACACTGGTTTACTTGTGGAGAAGGCCCATGTTACGGCAGAGCTCAACAGACTGATGGAACGCGCAACGGAGGAGGCCGCACAGCGTGGCCAAGCGGAGAGTGCGCGTCAGGACATCGAAAAGGACCTCGACGACCTTAGCGCAAGTCTTTTTGATCAAGCAAACATCATGGTCGCCGAAGCGCGGCTCAATCAGGCCAAGAGCGAGCGGAAGGTACAGGATGCGGAGCAAGCCCTCAAGATCGCTGAAGATGCCGTCAAGGACATGCAGGTCCAGATGCAGGCCCTCCAAGCCGAAAAAGAAGCAGCCGAACGCAATGCACAAGAGGCAAAACTCACTATGGGTAAGGGAAAGTGGGTCGAGCGCGATGATTTGCGCGTCGGGGAAGTACCCAGTATTCGTTTCATGACCACAAACGCGCCTTATGCTGAGTTTCTTGCGTTCGTCGCACACCTCAGGGGGCTGAAGGCGTCGCAGCCAACTCCTCCTGTCATTCTGACACTACTCAGCCAGCCGTTCATCGCGCGTCTGATTAACGAGGATTCGTACGTTCTCCAACCCATGTTTCTTTGTCTCAGTTGACGTGTATGTAGTGAACCCACTGTCCGCCTCGATTTCGCACCTTCCCTGAATTGGTTGTCCCGTCGCTCGGTCCTCGCTGCAATTCACACCGGGATGCTGATTGTGGAGCCCCTGCCATTTCCCAGCCTCGTCCAAGAGCTTCACCAACATCCTCAGTCATTATCCACCTCTTCCTTGTCCTGCGCTCTCTGTGGAACACCCATCGCACGGCTACCATCCACGTCACCCGTTTTGAACACGAATGGTAGTTCATGGTTCAAATATCCCCTCGCGCTTGGTTCTATGCAGAACCACAACGCTGGTACACCGCCGGCAGAGTGCGAACCACCTGGGCAGGTATACATTTTCCGTCTCGCTGCCGCTACCACGCCTAGTCCACCGCCTGTTCTCGCGCCCACGCATACTTCTTCGGCGTCCATGCCTGCTGGCGGCGCCTCCTCCCGACCCCCTCTCAGTACCATACCGTCGTCCCGCGTAATTCAGGCCCAGACACAAAACTCGCCGTATCCTCTCTGTACATCAAATTATTGCCTAATGAGGCTTCGAAGTACGTGTTCATTGTGGGCATTTGTACGTTTCGGCGTTGTGGAGCGGATATGGGAAGAGGAAGTTGTCCGGCTTCCCGGAACTCGTGTCGATGGCAACAATGTTCAGGAGTCCGCTTCACCGAAGACTTCAGCGAGCGCGGGAAATCAGCCTACAAGCAGCACCTTTTCTGCAGCTTCTGGGAAACCTCCTGTTCCCCCACGGCGGCGGCGGCTCTGGGAGATGGCGAGTGCGTTGGGAGAGAGAGCTGCTAGTTGGGGTAAGGAAAGTGGAGAGAATACTAAGGAGAAAGAGAAGGACAGCACGAAGAAGTTACCATCCCCTCCGCCTTCCCATCCTTCTGCCCCCCATCCTCATGCCGAGTTCCTCACTTCCCGCGTAGATGCCCAAGAACCCCCACCGCTTCCAAAGCGCAACGTCGTTCGCGGAACGGCCACGAATGATGTAGTTGTTCTGACACCAGGCACACAGAATGAAATTGATGCTGCAGAGGACAAGGAGCGTGCCACAGAGGCGAATGGCCACACTGAAACCGACAAAGTAGGCGAATCCCTCTCAACACCTGTCGATGAAATTGCTTTTGCTACACCACCATCCGAGGCATCCTCGCTGCCGTACACAACACCGCGTCCAGCTTCTCCCGAGTCCAGTGCACCACCCATCCAAGATCACCTTCCACCACCTTCCCCACGAACCGTTCCACTCCCTTTGACGCCCGCCACGTCAACACCTATATCGCGTGTGGCGTCTCCCGCCCTACGTCCACGTTCACGCCTCTCCTCGCCTGCATCGCCACCACCAGCTTCACGACCCTCGAGTCCCGCCATCAGCCGATCACGCGCGGGATCGCCGGTACCCACCGAGATCGTGCCATCGCCTAGACACGCGCCATCTGCATCCCATATTCGGGGGAAAGCGTCACCATTGGCTCCTTCTTCAAGGCCAGCATCGCCAGCTCCGGCTCTTCCGAGGCGAGCACCTGCGAGACGGGCCGTGCCGCCACCTCCGACGCCGGGGGCACCGAAACCCGCCGGGGATGGGGGTGACGAAGAGGTGTCGCCTGCTGGGAAAACCACACCTACTGCTGGTGTTCCTGAGGCGGGTGAGAGCAAGGGGAGTGAACCAGAAGTAACACCAGAAACGAAGTGTGGCAATGCCGAAGGGGACGACGGGGTTGATGTAGTCAAGGAAGAGATTATTTCTCAAGCTGGGTCTGTACCCGCACCCACGACGGAGGCCACTCTCGAATCCGCCAAGGATATCGCAGTCTGCGATACCAACACGGTACATGGTGGTGTTCAAGGCGTGACGAATGGTATGTCTTCAATGGTCGACTCGGATCCTCACCCTCTACCCGCCTCTGAGGGTGATGGTTGCGCGTCTGTAGACACGACGAGCACAAAACGGTCGTCGAGCACCGAGGAGGAAGGCTTCGCGTCCGACGCGACGTGGGAAGAGCGTACGTGGAAGGAGTTAGTGAAGTTAAAGGAAGACATGTTTTGGGCGCGGAGTGGTGGGATACGTGTTTTTCAAGGATGATGTTGAACATGTATGTTGATGTGGAATTTTCTTATCTTCCTTGGTACAGATGATCCAATATTGCTAATGCATGACATTGGATAAGGTGAAGTTCGAGCGAAATTCTAAACAATACGTGGTCTATCTACTGTCTAGTAAGCATATCGGCCAACCGTTGGGCTTCGTCTCGAGAAAATCCGCAGCGAGTTTGAAGCCTCTTCGACAAATCTCTCCTCCGAACAGATACTGGCAAACCCTTCATCAAAAAGGACCAAATCATATCAACCATGCTTGTGAACCAGCTCCGTATGTCTTGCACGTACGGAGCACTGGGGAAGCTCAAAGCGTCGTGTAGCATCCGTTGCAGGGCAGTCCGCGACTCTGCCCGCTTTTCTGGGAACACTCGGGCTGGGCCGGCTGTGATGCACGCATGCGCGACAGAATGGATGCCGTACTTCTCCAACGTCTCTTCATTCCTCGCCCACCAGTCCTCCATCACGCCCTCGTGGGATTCGAGGTGCGTAACGATGAACGCGAGGGGCACTTTCTTCCCACACAGGAACTCGAAGAACAAACGGTAGTTTCGTTGCGTGGTGGCAGTGAAGCGTCCACCTCGGATACAAAAGAGTAGGAGATCAATACCACCAGAGTCGTGCAAGGACGTGATAAGTCGGTACGCTTCTTCGATGGCGCCCAAGAAGGTCTTGATGCCAATCTCGGGTTCGTTGAGCCCGACCGTGTCAAAAATACAGAGTGGTGTCTCTCCGGAAAGTGTAAATGAGTACTCGGTCGCTAGAAGCGTGCAAGCTTCCACGCCCGAAGAAGTCGCCGCAACTTCGGCATCAGCCATCAAGTTGATAATGGAGCTCTTGCCCACGCCAGTCTCTCCAAAGAGAATCACGTTTTTGCGTTTCGTGACGCGAGCTAGTGACGTTTTCAAGGTTATTCATTGGCATTTTTCGAACACACGTACCAGGTCTTGCGCCGTCGTAGGTGAAAGGGTTCGAGTGAGACGAGTTTTCGTCTTGGGTTTCTTCTGCGCCCGAGTCGCTCTTAAGGTCATTCGTCGGCAATGTACGAACAGACGTACCAGGTTCCGCGCCGTCGTTGTTCTGGTGGTTCGAGTGAGACGAATTTTCGTCTTGGGTTTCCTCTACGCCCGAGCCGCTCTTTCAAGGTCATTCACTGGTATTTTTCGAAGAGACGTACCAGGCCGTGCGTCGTTGGTGAAAGGGTTTGAGTGAGACGAGTTTTCGTCTTGGGTTTCTTCTGCGCCCGAGTCGCTCTTAAGGTCATTCGTCGGCATCTTACGAACAGACGTACCAGGTTCCGCGCCGTCGTTGTTCTGGGGGTTCGAGTGAGACGAATTTTCGTCTTGGGTTTCTTCTGCGCCCGAGCCGCTCTTTCAAGGTCATTCACTGGCATTTTTCGAAGAGACGTACCAGACCGTGCGCCGTCGTTGGTGAAAGGGTTTGAGTGAGACAAGTTTTCGTCTCGGGTTTCTTCTGGGTCCGAGTCGCTCCAGACAGACATACCACAATCTCAATATTCTTCCTGAGGGGTGGGTCAAGGTGGAGCTGACTTGGATCGACGTACCACTCCATTGGTCAGAAACTTCATCCACTGTATATGTGGTTTGCTCCTCCTCTTGCATATTGGAAGAGGACTGAGATCTATTGAGCGCTGGTGAAAGGAGAGACAGAGCCTCGAGGAGATTCATTTAGGGGCTTATCTAATTTCTGCATAGGCTCACGTGATTATGACATGCACCCTCTGATTCAGATTGCTCCCGGACCTAAAGTCGCTGGGGAATGTTCTACCTCTTGAGTCTTGACAACCCTGAACGCTGTTATTTCAAGAGTTTTTAGTGACCCTCCACACGCAGAGTTTCCAACCAATGTCTTCTTCCTGTGTTCAGGACAGAGAAGCCGATTCAGTGGAGATGGTTTCCGACGTCCAACACCGAACAACGGACGTGAATCGATACGCCATTGAACCAAACAATGTTTCTCCTCCACCTAGTGCGACAAGTGAGGACGACACAGATTCACCGCCGCAGGCAGGTTTTGTCGCGGGGCCGGGGAAGGGAGTAAGTAAACCGATTGTTTTTCTTGTCTCCTTAACTGAGCATTTCGCCGTAGGACATCGTCGAGCAGGTAAGCTGTGAAACTTATTCTCTGTCAAGTATTTATAAAGAGTCTAGAGTACAAATATCGATACCAAGACTCTTCATTCGCATGCACACGATGCACTTGCCCCACAACAAACCTGCTTTAGCTCTCCTACTCCCGGTAATGAGCAGAGTGTTACTCCCAAATCAGAATTTATGCAACCTTCCGTAGTTCTCTCGCAAGGCACACCAGTGGGTAGAACTGTTTTCAATTCGCTTCTACGACCCACGTATTTGATCCTCAGGAGGTCCCAGAGAAAATGGTTGTCGTAAATGACGCTCATAACCCAAATATCATTATATTTGGTGAAGCTGGTGTCGGCAAATCATCTGTCATCAACCTCATTGCCGGTCAGCGGCGTGCACACATATCCAATGACGCGCTTGGGTGTACTTTCGAGTATCAACGCCACATCATCACGCTAGATGGGATGCCGTTCACCTTCTGGGACACCACTGGGCTAGACGAAGGATCCGAGGGGACAGTACCCGCCAAGGAGGCAGAGGTCAACCTGAGAGCGTTGATGCATAGCCTGGCGCATTCGGGGGGCATCCACCTGGTCATCTATTGCATCCGCGGCACGCGACTCACCAAGGCTCTAAAGCACAATTACGACCTATTTTACACCACTGTCTGCCGGAAGAAGGTTCCTATCGCGCTGGTCGTGACCGGCCTGGAGTATCAGCAAGGAAACACGGAGACATGGTGGGACGAAAACGAGGCGGCGCTACGGCGCTATGGAATGTGGTTTGATGCACATGCGTGCGTGACAACATTGGAAGTTGACGACTCCGATATCCGGGCACGGAGATCAGATTCGCAGAGGCGTCTGCGCGACCTAGTCGTGGAGTATTCCCGGCAAACCCCCTGTAATATTGAGGCCTCGTCGATTTCATGGGCCACGTTCCGCAATATCTTTTCCGGGGCTTCTTTCATGGGGAAGAACACTACTCGGAGGGTGATCATCTACGACGGCACTGCTCCATGTCGAACACACACACGCTTGATAGGTGATCGACAACTCGAATACGAATTGGTGTATATCGACGGCCCGCTCCGCCCTTCAGCATCTGACAAGACGGCGGGCTTGCTCGTCTTTTATACTTCCACTCTGGTCGGCACTCAAATCTCGCAGAACGACATTGCCGCACTGGAGACATTTTATGATATTGCGGGCAGGGAAACATGTCCCAATATGATTGTTGTGCTGCGAGGCTGCAGTGACGATCAAGTTGCTAATGGATGCTTGAATGCTGTCGCCTTGCGCGGCAGAGGCATCCGTGCATCCCTCATTGTGGATGAACAGGCGAAGTTGGACGAGATGATTGAGAAGTTGTGCATCGAACACGTCAAGGGCAGAACCTCGAGACTCCAAAGAGCGTATGATGCCGTCGTGGAGCCATTGTGGCGATGGTTCGTTGGAAAACTCACTCGGTGAGACAATGGCTTATGGAACCACCTCAAAACTAGCCTGAAATGTGTTTTCCAGCGGTGTGATGGTCCACTGTGACTAGTGCGACATGCACGAATTTACCATTCTGCGAGGATTCCCCTTCAGTGGCACATACGGTTCATGTCCCGCGAAGCTGTGAGTGAGGCTTATAATGATACCAAGTCATGGCTTGTTCCTAGCTCCCTGTGCTAATTGATGACATACTGATCCGTGTGACTGAGGTCAATTCAATTTTCTCAAAGCCTATTATAAAACGGACCCTCGAGTAGACCGGGTTTGGAATGGTCAGTTGCAGTCTGGTGACTAGACCGTCTAGTATAGGTACAGCAGTGTTATTGGTATGCTCTTTGTAACAAGTACACGAGGGAATGAAGAATCGATGCTGACATGCTGGATACAGAAGTTGTCTATGTTCTACCCTCTAGCAAGCATATCTGCCAGTTGTTGAGCCTCGTCGGGAGACAGCGCACACCGAGTTTCAAGCTTCTTCAGCAAGTCTCTCCTCCGGAGAGATACTGGCAAGCCCTTCATCAGAAACGACCAAATCATATCAACCGTGCTAATGAACCAACCCCGTACGTCTTTCACGTACGGAGTACTTGGGCGACTCAAAGCCTCGTGAAGCATCATCTGCAGGGCGCTCCGCGACTCTGTTCGTTTCCCTGCGAGCGCCGTCACTCGGGCCGGGGCAGCTGTGATACACGCATGCGCGACAGAATGGATCCCGTACTCCCCAAATGTCTTCTCGTTCCTCTGCCACCAGTCCTCCATGACGATCTCGTTTTCGAGATGCGTGACGATGAACGCGAGGGGTACTTTCTTCCCGCACAGAAACTCGAAAAACAAACGGTAGTTGCGCTGCATCGTGGAAGTGATGCGTCCGCCTCTGATGCAGAAAAGGAGAAGATCAACACCACCGGCATCGTGTAGGGACGTGATAAGTCGGTGCGCTTTTTCGATGGCGCCAAAGAAGGTGTTGACACCCATGTCGGGTTCGTTGAGCCCAACTGTATCAAAAAGACAGAGTGGTGTCCCCCCAGGAAGGGTGAACGAGTACTCGGTCGCCTCCAGTGTGCAACCGTCTAGGTTTGAAGAGGTCGCCGCAATCTCTGCATCAGCCATCAGATTGATTACCGAGCTCTTGCCCACACCCGTTTCTCCGAAGAGGATCACATTTCTGCGCCTCATGGCGTGGGCTAGCAACGGATGTGAGGGTGTGATCTTCAATGTGATCCTACGTGATAATACATACCAGGTCTTGCACCATCATAGCCAAAAGGATTCTGAGGAGACGTATTGTCTTGGGTTCCTGAGTCGCTCGTCCAGACGGGCACACCAGAATCTCAAGGTTGTTTCTCAGGAACGATAGTTCGAGGATGGAGGTGATTTAATCGACCTACCGTCCCATTCGTTATGATCAGCAGCACCGTTCATGGGTACATAAGGTGGGGACCGTTCCTCCACTGGTATATTGAACGAAGACTGGTAGTTCATGTTTGCAGTCGGTTGGCTATCGTGTCTCCGGGATGAGCCCGAGGTATTAAGGTCACTTGGTCCCTGGCCCATGTAAATGGTTGGGAGAGGAAAAAAGTGGGAGCTGTCTTGTTGATGAAGACCCTGATACTAGACTCTGCGTTATGGAATTCCTGGGTCGTTGTGAGGACCGCAGTGACCATAGCCCACACAGCATGTACGTTAGATAGTAGGACTTTCGGCGTTTGAATCATACTTGGCAGGTTCTCACCGCGTTGTCTCCGCTCATCCCGCCACGTTTGATCGGAGACGTTGAAGGTGTCGTACTGGGAGTTGAAGGGTACTGTGACATCCTCGTCGACAGTATGACTGTTTCATCACCATGATCTGGAGAAGACACTTGCCATGTTGCCGAACTCACCAGTTCCCCCTTGAGAGGCTTGTGAGAGGCAATGCTTCCATTGTACTTTCCATTCTGGTGTTGCTGTACTACTCAGCCTTGTGAGCTCTCGGCATTTGAACCTAACTTTGCACCAGGTGGGTCACTTATTTACGTATAATATGGCACTGTCTTACTGCGATAATTGGCTTATCGATAGGCTGATGGTCCCAAACTTGCGATCTACGCATGCCCGCAAGCGGATAATTCACATCACTTTTCTACCCGATGTACGCGTGTTTACCAGATTTGTTGCATTGCATTATCATAATCTTCGTTTACCTTCTGGGCCCCAGTCCACAGCTTTATCTGTCCCACCCAAGGACTCCGTGCTCGCATTCACGAAGAAAGGATCAAGCGCCTTCAATATCAAGAGAGGATCGCTGCAATCCAACAGGACGGCTTCAACACTCCAGTCTGTGCCATGAAGAACATCACCACAGGATTCTACACAGAACCAGGAAGGGAGGTAAGTCTTGCCGATACATACCCCGGTGCAGACTGAAACTGGCTCCGCTTTGAATGGAAACACATCCCGATTCATTTGCCAGGATGCAGAACAAGTCTCACGACATGATTCTCGCATTGCTTCAGGTGGTGGAAGTTCTGCATGCTCAGGACCCCCACATCTTTCCACTGCCAATCCAGACCCAGTCGACGGGAAACTAGGAGGAGTAAATTTGCACACTCTACTTGGTTCTGTGACTGAGCGTTTTATCCATAGGACTTCGTCCACATTGATGCTCCCACCAAGGGCAATCCTCAACACGACTCGTCCGTCGCCCCGGATACTGAGCAGACTGGTTTTACGCGCTCAGACTCCCCACATCCCGCCACCAAGTTTACTCCAGTCGTCGAACAAGGAAACCAGGTAAAGTCAAATGGGTCCAACTCTTTCCCATGACTAAACGTCTCCTTTATAGGGACATACAGGTCTCTATACAGAAAATACCACCTCGCACGGCTCATGCAGTCCTCAACACAGGGATCAGCATCTGCCAGCGACCTTTCCTACTGAATCCCTTGATGAACATATAAATGCTACCATACAATGCGACTCTCCCACTGTTCAGAGGAATGAGCAGAGCCTTGCAGGTTTTGATCCGTCGCGTTCCGCCACTAAACCCACTCCAGTCGGCAACCTACGAGAGCAGGTAATGTTGAACAGTCGCTATTTCCTTTCGTGACTGAGCATCTTCTCCATAGATCCCTCCAAACATTGTCATCTTTGGTGAAACTGGTGTTGGAAAGTCATCCATCATTAACCTGATTGCCGATCAGGAACTCGCAGATACCTCCAATGATACTCTTGGGTGTACTTTCCGGCACAAACGGCACTCCGTCATGCTAGGCGACATGTCGTGCTCGCTCTGGGACACTACGGGATTGGACGAAGGAACCGAGGGAACGGTACCTGCAGAGACAGCAGAAAAGAATCTGAGGATGTTGATGCGAGAGCTGGGGCAATCAGGAGGCATCCACCTGATCATATACTGCATCCGCGGCAGCCGACTCACCAAGGCTCTTAAGCGCAACTACGACCTATTCTATGTCACCGTCTGTCGGAAGAAAGTGCCTGTCGCATTGGTTGTGACTGGCCTGGAGCACCAACTAGACCGGATGGAGACGTGGTGGGCTACAAACGAGGCTGCACTACAGCGATTTGGGATGCGCTTCGATGCACATGCATGCGTGACGACACTCAATGTCGGGGATCCTACCATACAGCAGCGACGCTCTCATTCGCAGAAACTCTTGTGCGAGCTCGTGGTCAAGTACTCCGAGCGCCCTCCTTGGAAAGCCGATGCGTCATTCCTTTCGTGGGTGCTCCCCAGGCTCCGTATTGACTTCCGTGGAACGTCCTCTATGGCTGGTCTGCGAAATACCGCTACCATACGGAAGGTGATCGTCTGCGGCTCCTACATCGAGCCCTTGTCAGGAACTCCTTACGTCTTGTACAGAAACACGGAGCAGATAGGCGATAGACAGTACGCGTTTGTTCAGGTGGACAAGCATACCCCGCATACGCCTGCACCCAGAATGACGGAGGACACTGGCAGCATGGGCGCAGGAGTGCTTGTCTTCTACACTTCCCCTCTAGTCACTGGGAATCACCGCATGTCTTCGATTGACGTTGGCGCACTGAAGACGTTCTACTACGCAGCAGGGGGGCAATTCTGTCCCGTAATTGTCGTACTGCAAGGCTGCCATGATGAGAACGTCGCCCTGGCGTGTTGGAGTGAATTCGCCTCGCGTCATGGTGACATCCAGGCACATTTCACTCCCCTCCCAAGGACAATGCACGATGTGCGAGAAACGCTAGATGTACTCATCGAAAGCCTGTACGTCGAACCCGTCGAGGTGAAGGGCCCTGGTCGCATCAAAAGAATCGTGGATGCTAGTAAGTGCACCAGGTTCTTGCATTGGTTATCTTGAACTGAAACAAAACTCTAATATAATACAGCCGTCCGTTTGGGATGTCTTGATGGGTCCCTCATGGATGAGATATTCTAGCAAACTACGCACATTTCAAGAGCGCTGACATCGGAATGCCTGACGTTGGAGCTGAAAGGTTAGAACTAGGGTATTCGGTGCATTTGAGCGTAGGATGTACTCGCAATTCATATATGTCATCCACAATACCGTTCGATACCAGGGCAGTGTCTTGTCCAGTATCGACTAGGGTAATCACAAGTGGGCGAATCTGAGAAATGGGATATGGTAAACAGCGAGTCTGCTGGGTCGTAGGAGTAAGCCCACCACCACCCCGGTTTCCGTGCATTCCATACATTCAAGTCACAACCTTAGAGTTTGAGCTGAAGGAAGAGCCAACAGCGCTAGGTAAAGGTTATGTATGCCTCATCTCACGGACTGTCATTGCATCATCCTTTCATGCTTGGTGACAACGGCTCCATTTACCTGACCGGGTTCATCGTTTGCCAGGGGCCAATGTATCAACATTAGTAAAAAGAATGAGGGACCTGAAAGCGTAACATAATGTATCTGGCACCTACCCGTAGCCACACCACGATGGTGGATCAACTGCACAGTCCGCATTCCTCTCACGTACCTCAAATGGCGTATCCGTGAATATTCTTCTTTCCCGAGTGATCTGCATCCCGATAGCATGATGGAAGCCATGGGTCAATCAATCGGGTGGAAAGAATCAGCTAGAAGTATGTGATTACGTGGGGTATTTGAACACATGAGATGTGAAAGATATAGGACTGTGATATAGTGTTCTCTATGTGTTTTCTATTTTTCAGTGAAAACATCAGCTCAAAAAAGCAGTGACCCTCACAGATCTATGATTTAGCAGCGGGTGGAGGGATGCCCTCGGCCAACAATACCGGATCCTTTTTCCTCGGTTCTGGCTCGCCCATGGCTTTCTTGACGACGGAGTTGCTAAGCATCTTTGAGTACTTTGGTTGTACGAACAATGCGCTAGTGCGATCACATGAGCATGAACACCAAGGTAGAGAGGAGGGGTGCATTACTTGGCTTCGACCAGGAGGTTACCTTTGAGGTCCTCGACGCGTCCAGAGACGGTGGTTTTGCGGCCGTTCTTCTCCTCCAGACGAACCTTGATCACGATGAACTACAAAAACAGGTTTGTATAGGTAGAGCATGACATGAGGGATCCTACCTGGTCTGCGAACGTCGGGGCCTTGTAGCTGATGGACAGCTTCGCAGTGACGCCGATCTTGTCCGGTAGATTATTGATTGCCTATTGACTCGACGTTCAAAAGAAAGACACCGCTACCCATCGTCCCTACGCACCGTTCTCGCCAGGCCCTCGTCCAAAAGGGTTGCGAGCAGTCCACCGTGAATGATCCCGTCGTGTCCGCACAGCCCCCTCCCCACGTGTACGATCACCACCGACTCCGTCTCGTCCCACCGGGCTCTTACCATCGGCATTAGGGCCAACTTTCCGGGACCCCGTAGTGCACCAGCAGAGAGGTTGTTTACCCGTCGTTCTTCTGGGAAATGTTTGTATGGGCGGACTTCATACCAGTCGCTGGCATCGGGAGCGGCACGAAGGGATTGGAGGAGAGGCAGAGATTGGAGGGTGCGTTCGAGGTCGGCGGTGTAGGCGAGAGAGTCGGGGGAGTCGGGATCAGAGGGTGGGCCGGGTGCAGGTCGGGGTGCGATGAAGGTGACATAGGGATGGGGAAAGAGCGCGCCGGCTGTGTAGGCGCCGAGAGAGACCGTGCTGACGAGGAGGAACGCGCGGAGGATGCCGGGCCGTGGCGGCGGTGTTGGTGGATGGGTAGTGAAGAAACGAGCGGGACGGAGGACGTGTCGTCGGAGGGCAGCGGAAAGCATCTAGTCGTAGATCATCATGTGACTTGGGGAGACAGTAGACTTCGGCAGGATCCGAGCGGAGTTTAAACCGTTGGCATCAAAGTGATTCCATCCTCCGACCTCCATCAAGACTTCGACACCAGCCTCAAGCAGATTCAAGATGGTGAGTCGACGCTGGACACTCAAAACTGTGTCTCGGATTACTTTGGCACCAACACGTCCATAGACATTCAACCACGACAAGATGGATGGTGAGTGCATGCTGTGGATGCAACTCGACTATAACTAAGTCTCTTCACAGTTGGTTCAGCGACACATGAGCATTCTCGTTGTGATGAATGCTCTAGTCTATTGCTGGACTCGCTC
>JBBPJP010000124.1:0-52170 GCA_038088775.1 Boletus barrowsii
AATGACGAATTACACGATCGGGGTCTCGATAGTCAGACCGAAACGGTTCACTACGGAAGGTTGCTTGAGATTTGCAAGCTGAAGGGGCCCAGTTGGCAGGTCAAGTGGGATGGGGTAAAGAAGCAGTATGGTTATGGGTCTACGTCCCGGCGTCCACCTCCACCACCTCGACCTAAAACTCCTCCCAAACCTCGACAAACCTCGTTTCCGAGGCCGACTCGCTCGCCAGCCTACTTTATGGCCCCCGTACGCGATGACGACGACGACATATTCACTCTCCACTCCCATCAAGACCGCGACGAAAGTGAGACAACTCAGGATACGGTAACAACAGAGGAGAATCGCGAAGAATGCTCATCTGACACGGAACGTGAAGATCAACCTGCACGTTATGATATCCGAAGACCCCGCCAGGCCCAGGGTGCATCACAAACAAGGAAGCCAAACCCTCTAGCTTCTCGCCCAGCCAACCCAATTTTACCTCCAAGTCTCGCCCATCCGGCAACCCCTCGACCCCACAGTATCTATCAGGAAGGAATTCGACGCGTCACTGCCTGGGAAGATACCTCGGACACCACAGATGGCGTAATGTTCCCCCCCTCGAACACCCCGCCTTCTTATCGAGCGGCAACCCGCACAGGACCCACTTGCAAGTCAGCAGCAGCCGAACTTCGAAGCCATTCTCCCCGTGCTCCTTCGCCAATCAAATTGCCGAAGCCCGAACCTCACGTTCAACCAGCCCTTCCCCAATCTCGCGAACGTAAGGGTAGCGTGATTAACGAAGAAGATGCGTGGAAGAAAATCAAAATGGCAAGAGATGAAGAAGACGCGGATAAGTTCCGCGACGACAAGCTTCTCGAACGCTGCTGGGAGATATGGCTGCTCGGCTACCAATGGATGATTGTGCGGACCTTCCTTGACTCTATTATTTCAAATCAAGTAATCCCACAGGTGTTTTCCAGGCGACAAACCAACAGGTCTCTGAGGCTCGAGACAATGTCATCCTTGGGTCAGCCCTCCGACGGTGGCGTAATGTCATGGCTTCATCTGTCGAAAAACAGAAGCGTGCTGTTACACTTGCCAACACCCGCTGTTTGCGTGCGGCACTGATGTTATGGAAGACAAAACTCAGGGAGAAAAGGCAGATTACCTGGCGAAATGACATGCGAGCAAAAATGAAGACTATTCGCGAAAAGCGTGACTTAAAGATCCAGAAGGATGCCTGGGCAAAGTGGCGGCAATCTTTCCGGTCACACCTATCCGAGTTGCAGTATAACGAACGGATCGTTTCGCGCTTCTTCATGCGTTGGAAGTCAAGGTTGTCTAAACTCGATTGCTTGGAGACGGCCGCGGAACAGTTCTACCGCAGAACAACGTGTAGTGCAATAGTGCAAACTTGGAAACGTTGGAAAAGAGCCCTCGCAGTCAAGGATGCCGAAAAGGCGGTGGCAACCAAGATCGGTCTCCGACTCAGCCGTGAGGTGATGCAGACTTGGAAGAAATATACGTGCGTCCATTCTCCAAAAAAATATCAGGGTCTGTAAACCAATTCGCCTGCGCAGCTATGAGCGTCAAACAGCAATCGGGTTCTATGATGTTTATGTGATGAAACGGGTGATCAGATCATGGAAAACTGCCCAAGATCGGATACGTGTAGGTCTATATGTTTGTTCAGGAACACATCGATTCATCACAATTGTAGAGAATGGAACGAAGGGCAGATAAGCATCTCGCTAGACAGGACGACGTACTTATCCGAGCTGTCACTCGAGTGTGGAAAGCCCGTGAGCGTGGCAAGCTCCTTGAGAGAGTCAGAGCGTTGCGCCTCCTCAAAGGCACCTGGTCGGTCTGGCGAGAACGGATGCGCCAACAACGCCAGCTGGAAGGTGAAGGAAAATATAGAGTCATGATCTATACGAGACTGATTGTATCTAGACTGTGCGCTTGCGTTCAGCATGCGGTCCAATTCATCCGCATTGTCATCCACCTTGGAAACTTGGCGTCAAGTTTATATCGTCTATCAGAACCGGCGCGCCTTCGCGATTCAACGTCACCTTGCTCGGGTACAGTATGATGCCCTTCTGAAGTGGAGGATCCAGCTCCGTTCAAGCCTGAAGCTGCTCAAACATGCAAAAATGGTTGAAAAATTCATCATACAACGGCGGACATTAAATGCATGGAAATCCAAACTCGCGGAAAAGAAGCGGCAAAACAGACTCAAGGTTTTCGAAGCACGCAGACTTGGGGAATACGTGCAAAGTGGGTCATATGACATGCCTGCGCTTGATCGGCTTTTTTGAACTTCTTCGCAGTGTGGCAGACAAAGGCAAATCGAAGGCGTTGGCACCGTACGGCCGAAGAGCAGATCACTACCCGAGTCAATATGGTGGGTTTTTCAGATTAGAAAATACTGAAATTCTAACCTCCCCCACAGCGGATGTTGGCTGGCGCCTTGAGCTGCTGGACAAATCGAGTCATCGAAATCAAGCTTAGAGAGCTTGAAGTGCGCCAAAGACATTCGCATGCTGTGCTGAAGTAAGGGAAAAACGTCTATTGGTATGGTTCGTGTCTGATATTTTCTCCTAGACTTGCCTTTAGAAAATGGAAAAACATATGCTTGAGACACGTCGAAGATCTAAGTCTTATGGAGAGTCATCTTGATATTAAGCGCGCAGGCAGGTCTTTCGGTTCAAACATAAAGCACCAGTTTTACTGAACGCACCGTTTATTTATTCTGATTGTTTCCAGAAAACATGCGGCGTATGTTTCACAAGTGGCTGGCCGCGGCCCGTGCTCGGCGGCATAAACGAATTCTCTTGCGAGAGCGACAGGCCGAGTTTGATCGGGCTTCCATGCAAGTTGCATGGGACAAATGGAGAGAGAAGTACATGGAGGAAAAATTGCACCCCATAGTGAGTTCTTGACACGCACGCCTATTCACCGGTAATTTAGGGGCTGACCATTTGCACCGAAGGTTCACCAGGTAGTGCGACAGAACCAAAAGAACCTTCTTTTCCGCGCGTTTGGGATCTGGCACTCAAAGACAAGGGTGGGATATCACGGTTACGCCAAGAACCACCCTTTCACTGACATTGCTTCTCTTAGTCTCTTCCAGCGATACGGTTCCACGCGTCTCGAACGAAGGCGAAGATATGGGAGATTTGGCGAGCTGCCATGCCTCAGGCTCTCCAAGCCAAGAAAGCACGTGAAGTTCACACCACAGCCGTTCTTTGTACGTTCGAGACTCATTAGAATCCTATCCCGCTAATGAGTTTGGGTAGCACGAGCATTGGAGAAATGGAGCCATGCATACAAAACGAAGCGTCACCTTAAGGAGATAGCGTGAGTGATCTTGTGGAGAGTTTGCCGAGCTAGGACGATCATTAACCATTGTTAGTCGTGCCCGGTACTTACGCCTGCCGACCATGGCCAGCGGTCCACCTGCAGCCACACCAAAGCCTACCGGTCCACTGGCATTAAAGGCCACGAGAAGTGCATACCCTCGGCGAACTGCGGGCGTTGAAATAGAATCTTCGGATTCAGATGCAGGCGCAAGCAGGTTTGCTAGCCGTTCCAGTGGGTTGACTTCGAAGCCCGGCATTGTTAGCCTCCTGTCTAGCCGAGCGCGTGTAGAGCCAGTGACTCGCTCTCGTCTAAAATTACCCACCCGAGGACCGGAACTGAGTCCTGCTCACTCTAAATCGTCCGCAATGGCGACCGACGAGCTACCACAGTCGCCACGACCACGCTTTAGTGCCCGACGCAACCCGAGCCCGGCACGCTCGAAGATATCCTGCCGAGACACAAGTCCAGCGAGGTCCGTTGGCCCGACACAAAGCGAACCCGAACGGAGCCGGTTGTGGCAAGAGCTTAGACAAGTACGGATGCGGTCTCGGCCACCCACTGAGAATTCACGATCGCCTGAGCCACCACCCTGAAATTGCCACATACATGTCATTTGGTCAGAGGCATGTGGCTGAATGGATTTTGCTGGAAAGAAAGTTGAATGGACGACAGGACGTTGCCACGATAGGTGTTGGTAGTATTTAGTATGATAGTGAAGGGATCCGAATCTATTAAGCAAGCGGCTTCTTGCACATATAGAGCCCCACAGCGACACGTGGCAGGTGAAGAGAGGACGGTGCCACATGGATCAATGCAGGTACTAGTGTGTACGCGCGCGCCCCCTGGAATGATCGACTGGTGAGTGATCTGATCGTTAAGCGTGAAGGAACACACACGAGGCACATTGATACCAGCGAGCAGAATATATATGCTATCATGAAGGTACTATCGGCGTGAGTGCACGACTCGTGTAGGGGGGGCCCATCACGAGTTTTGATAGTATTGCCAGCCGACCCAATTTGCGATGACAAAGTACGAGCTGGTGGGTATAATTAGCAGCACAAAGTACTTGTAGTGCGTGTCGTTGGCCAGGACGTCAAGCAGCTGGTGGTGTTCATACGTCAACGGGGCCGTGACGGATGGCGCGTGGACGCACAGGGATGCCTGAGAGTGGGAGGAACGCGCTAAAGAGGACGGCATAGCTTGCCAACAGGAAGAAAAGGCAGGTGAGAGCGATGACAAGGTGGGCAGCATTGAGGGGCGACATGTGTGTGCTTGGTCGGAGCATAGCCAATGTACTGAGGTCGTAATCCCGGCCAAAACGTGTTGTACCACCCACGCCCAGTCATCTCGCGTCGTGGGTTCGCGGAGCAGCAGGTTTGCATCAATCTAAAGATCTAAAACTACACTACTTTCGACACCGTTTACAATCGGAAACTAGATGCATTGAGCGACGTGGGGGTGGTGTTACAAAAATTAGACAGATGTAACTTGGGAATGAACATATTTTGGTAGTCGATGGAATGCATGCATGGTACAGACATTGAGGGGTCATCATCCGTTGAACGTCAAAGAGAGCGTAATGTCGAACATAGCACAAAGTAGAAAAAAAAAAGGGAATGCTACGGTACAATGGGAGATGAAATGTTGGGTCAACAGAATCGCATAGCACTCATGCACTCAGCTTGGGGCGTTTTTCGAAGTTCCTCTCGGTCAATCCACAGTACCTCTTCCGTGAAAAAAATTCCGCGTCGGAAGTATCGAGATCTGACCGTGAATGAGAGACAGGGAAATATTCAGGGCGACCGTCATCCGCGCAGTGCATCCCGTGCGAAGACAGCTCATACGGACTGAGCCCATTTTCATCAACACGCGGTGTATCCAGGAGTTGCGGGAGGGTTATCGACGATGGCGGCGAAATTGGCTGCATATCCGAAGACGATACACTTTCCTGGTCCGGTGTCAGACGAGGATTGTCAGCAAGGAGCAAACAAAAATGGTTTGTCGGTTCGTCAGAAGGATCGACTTTCATAGCGGAACTGCCATATGACGACACAGAATCTGCAACACTTATCCTCCTCTTTTTCCTTGGGCGGCGACCAATCGGTGATTCAGCGGAGGCGGTGATTGCAGGGGCATGGGAGTATTCCATGGCCTGAAAGGTAGGCATGTACATGGGCGCCGCAGTGACCCCGTGAGGGGGACCAGGCCCAGCGTCCTTATCGCTGTTGGTAGAGCCGAACGGGTCTAGACTGGAGTGTTTCCCGCGAAGAAAGGGACTGAGACCTGTACGTTTCTTGACATCCTCGATAATGATGTCTAGACCCTTTCCGGTAACGTTTGGGCAACCTTGGGTGGAGTAGACTCCAGTTTCATCAGCGCCATCTAGAAGAACACCGCCGGCGTTGATGCGCTTCTGTAAGGCGACTGCAACTGCGTGGAGACGCTCATCATGCGCAGCGAGAACGGAGATGCCCTCGGCACGGCGTGCCCAGTAAGAGAATTGAGTGTTTGACCAACCGGAAAGCACGAGGATGGTAGAACGCGTAAGGGTGACGGAACCTGACAGGGAGTGCGGATACGGATGGGTCAATGACTTGAGGGGATTATACGGATGGCTGCGTAATTATCAGGTAAGCGTGAACCGCGCGAGCACGCTGATGAGCACAGAAGGAAGGAAAAAGGACGTACGGGACATAAGTTCGCAATACTTCCTTAACGATCTCGACCTTTACGAGAAAGTCGATTGCAGTGGCACCAGGCGGGGGACTGGTGTCGTCACTCAAATTTTTGCCTCTGACACGGATTTTTGACTTGATCGGGCCAAGACGTCGCTCGGACAGTCGGGCACAGAAGGTGTCCCATTTCGCCTCACCGAGCTGATCGCGAAGAAAGGCGGCTGCACACGGGTCTACTTGGGAGGGAGAACCGGGGGCTGCACGCTTGATCGCGGGACGGTTCTGTGGCGAGGATGAGTCGCAAAACGGGAGAAAGATGGGTATACCTGCCTCGATGTCAGCCCTGGTGAGTTCTGCAGGATTGGACTGTACGATGGGCGGTAGCAGGGTATGCGTAAGAACTGGTGGTTTTGGAGGGGACGCGGGAACAGCGAATGACTCCTGATCCGGTGGACAGGCGAGGCCATGCAGAGGAGAAAGATATGCAAGGGAGGGCGGAGACTGAGCCGAGTGAGAGCGAGCGTCGTGAAGCGAGGAAGCGCCACGGAGGGCAAGGTCCTGGGAATGATGCAAATGCTTCGGAGACATGTGAGGGCTATTGTGCACGAAGGGGGTATTGGAGTCATTGTGGAGAACAAAGTGCAAGTCTGGCTGAGGGTAGGGATATGGGGGGAGAGAGTGAGAGAAGGGGTTGCAGTCAGGAAATGAGCTATAATACACAGAAGTGTCGTGAATAGATAATACAGGGATGCTGTCGGGGATTGTGGGGAAAGAAGAGGCATGAATGTCGATGTCGTGCACGTCTTGGTCGTGGTCGTTGAGATCGGGAAGAGGGGGGAGGATTGCGGGGGAGTCGTGATGGACGTCACTTCCGTCGATGAGGTCGACGGGAGCGGTGGGCATGTCGTTGAGGACGACGTTGGGGGGAGGAGGAGAGGATGGGGAGGGGAAATGGCGAATCAAGGCAGTCATAATAAGAGCCGATCTTCAATTAATCGTGTGAACAATATACCCGAGATGGAAACGTTCAAGGACGTTCGGGGGAGCCTCGTGCTCATCGTCAACGACGACATGGAAGAGCGATCAGAGCTGACCAGCTCAATGTGCGATCTGTCCGTCGATGTACCCGATCCGTATCGCTCACAGCCAGCACCTTACAGCCCGCAACACGGCCTCGCACCGTCTCACACTCACCGTGCCTCCCGCACGCCATCTCCGTCTCTGCCCGAGATCCCTGCGGCGGACCTCGACCTCACGGGCTCGTTTGATTCCATCATGGGCATGGGCATACTCTCAGCGTCAGCAGAGCCGCAGTAAGTCCAGCTCGTCTCCGCCGGTCCTCGCACAGGCACGATCAGTCACCGTTACCCCGCAGCGTCGACCCGCGAGTGCACAAGCGGGCGAGTAACGTGTTGAAGCTGACACAAGAAAACGAAAAATTGAAGGAGGAGCTCAGAGCGATGACAGCGCGACTCGAGGCGGCAGAGCGACGACGCCAAGAGATTGCGAGCCGACAGCTAGAGACGCAGCAGCAACCCGTTGGCAGACTTGTCGCCGACACCCACCCAGCTGCTGTCCAGGACGGTCCTTGATACCCGACGTCTATTACCGTCCTTTCATTTGTTACACTCTATACCCCATCACGTTCATTCCGTATTGCTCTTGTCTTGTCATACAGTAACCTGCCAAATCGTCTGCTTGCTTGCTTGATTGTCCCACGTCGGAGAGATAAACCTTATTCCAGTGAGATTAAATACTCATTCGTCCTCCTTCGCACTCTTTCTCTTCAACCACCACCATGGCTCGCAGGCTCTCCTCCTCCCTCGAAATGACCTCCACCAAACAGCCCCCCTCACGCAGGGGCTCCGACCGCCGCGTCCCCGACAGGCGAGGCTCCTCCGGTTTCTCCTCCCGGAGGCCATCCATCGATCCTTCCAGGCTGATCCCGATGGACAAGTTCAGTACTCCCACCCCCCATCCCCTCATCCACTGATCGCACACAGAACTACCCACGTCGGCGGGACAGACGTCTTCAACGTCGTCTTTGTTGGTGCTGGTAACATCATGTTTGGTCAGCTACCCCCTTCTCAAGTTCCCTACATCCTCTTTACTGTACTCTCTCAGGTTCCGATGAGGGTCCATGGAACCACTCCTTCCGCTTTGAACAGTGAGCTCCCTCCTTCTCCCTCCCTCTGATGCTCATTCCCTTCTAGTAAACTCGGCCTACGTCTCAAGGTCGTCGCCCTTATCGATCCCGCGACAGAGCGAGCCGCTGCAGTCCTCCAGAAAAAGTGCGACTCGTTCGTCGTCTCCGCCTACCGGGATACCCGCGTTTACAAAACCCTCGACGACTTTGCCAAGAACATGTCTCCAAAGGAACGCCCTCGTGCATTCGTCATCGGCTCACCCCCCATGTTCCGAGGCACCCTCCAGCCAGGCCGCGATATCGAGATGCAGATCCAGAAGCACTTCCCTGGCGCTGCCATGTTCATTGAGAAGCCCATAGCGACAGGCGATAAGAGCGAGATCGAGGAAACCTTCAAGGTCGCTAATTCTATCTCCGAGAGTGGCGCCATCGTCTCAGTTGGGTGCGGCAATTACCTTCCTTGTTTGTCGAGCATCCCGCCAATCTGTGCCTAGGTACATGCTGAGATACCTCAAGGCTACCCAAAAAATGAAACAAATCATTGAGGAAAACAACCTTGTGGTGATGGCTACGATCGCACGCTATGCTTGCGCTTACGAATCAATTGCCAAGCCAGATTGGTGGGACAAGTCCAAGAGGTGGATGCGCCATACGAATTGACGCATGCTCACCGGTTCTGATAGTCATTTAGTGCCGGCCCTATCGTCGAGCAAGGGACTCACTTTTGTGACCTCTCCCGCTACTTTGGTGGCGAGGTCGACATCTCTTCCGTAATCGCGCATTCGCTTGAATGGGATGAAAACGCCGGTCACCTGTCCAAGATGGCCATTGACGAGAGCAAGATTGCCCCCGAAAACAGGATCCCGCGTGTTACCTCTGCCACCTGGTATACTTCCAATCTCCGGACCCATGAGGCCAATCTGACCATGCCCGCCTCATTAACGACACAGGAAATATGATTCAGGCGCAGTGGGCTCCTTCACTCATGTCGCTACTCTCCAGGGTCGCAATTACAGTTGCGAGCTGGAGGTCCATGCTGACGGGTACTGCCTCAAGTCGGTAACCATCTTACGGAAATGAGGTCGTATCGCTCATCTCATTTCCTTAGGCTTGTCAATCCGTATGTCCAGCCCGTCCTTTACGTCCGCAAGCCTGGAGACGACCATGAACAAGTCTTCAATTTCCCTGATGATGACCCGTTCTTCTCTGAGGCACGTTTTCCTGTTCCGCTTGCTACACTTTATGCAGACACCTATTCCTTCAGGTCTCTAACTGGATCGATATTATTGAAGACATCGAAGAGGATCCTGATGCCGCTCAGATTCTCAGTTCTTACGAAGGTACACGATCTTCGTTTAGCGTGTTCCTGTCACTAATGGAGTTCCAGATGCTTGCAGGACCTATGAGCTCACTTGGGCCATCCGCGAGGCCAGCGAGCGCTCCCGCACCCAGAGATTGGCTGCTGCCAAGGTCTTTGCGGCGGGAGTCAAGGAAACCATTGCCGAGGAAGAGTAAGCGTAAATTCAATGAATCTCGTAGATGAAACCAGCACGAAATAGAACGCAGATGTATAGAATTATTTGTAAAACCAGCATGATCATCGCCTTGATAATTTGTCGTATTCAAGATGAGGATTTCCTGGGTAAAGATTCACAATGGGTAGTCGAATCTCCCATTTCCAAAACAAACTGATCGCGGCCCCACCACAACTCGCTTTTTTCGGTCTTACCAGAATTCCAGATACAGCACGAAAATGTCACCCTGTAAACCCACACGTTCAGACAGTTGTGTTTCATCCTCAATACTGCATGACTGCGACGATGATGGTGCTCTTCTGGAAGCGCGGGGCGCAGAGTGACGTTCATGCGGCGGCGAGCGTCAAGCCTGTTTTATAGTGGGGGATGATATCGATCGACGCCGGTGTGTCCTTGTACATTGTCCGGGTAACTGTTCGCGGGCTGTTTGCGAGTGCGGGAGTTCAGTCTAGGGGACCCGTCGGCGAGAATCGAACGTAGGTCGATCTCTCATTACCCAGATACACAACTGTCGTATTCTGTATATGTTCGTCCGGTATCGATACAGACCGAAAATAACCCTTGGCTCGAGTATACACGATGGGTCAGAGTGCTGGGTCGACCATCGTCCCTTGTTGCACGCGCGTACGCACCAACGATGAGCGTGAACAATGATCGGCAAAACCAAGAACCCTCGCATTGATGGTTTTCTTTGCCCTTGTCTTCTTCTTTCCCAGCGGTCGGAAGCGTGTCTATAGCGCTTCCACGAAGAAGACCCGTCGTGCTACTTTGCGACCGCGATCAGCGAGCGAAGCTCCGCGACGTTTCACGTCAAAGAGGTGTTTCGCACTCGTTGCCCTTGGCGGACCCGGGGCGTTCCTACGGTGGTACGTGCGTGGGTAGAGGCCACCTGGTTCCGGGGGGAATGAATCAAATAACTGCGCATGTCAAAGGTGCCGCTCGATGTATATGGCATCGACATGCCTCAGGTGGAGTGAGCATGGGACTATGGGAGGTGAACGTGTGTTGACTTTGTCAGTAGGTACGCTTTTGGCGCTGCGAGACTCCACGGTCACTGCGTCACTTGCGCAGTCGTGTCAGGGCAGACTTGGAGCGACCTGTGATCCCAAGTTAGCATACAGACCGTGCGAATAGGTGTGATAGCATTCACCAGTCTAGCGATGATATATCGATGTGACCCAGCGGAGGGAGGACCGTGGTGAGCCATGAACGAAGGCGATAGAAAAAATCGCACCAGCTTATATATACTGTACTGTGCGTCGGTCCTGTGACACGCATCGGTCCGGAAAAGCGTCGCAAGAATAGACTTTGCCAACCCGGACATCGGTGACGGAACGCGGGGCAGATAACATTCAAATTACGAAAAACAAACACATTGGAATAATCGCGCGTGCCTGTCGTCGTCAGCTGGGAACACTAAGAGCCAACGCTCGATAACTCAGCGCTCAGCCCGCCGTCAAGCAACTGTCGGAGAAGGCCTCTTGGGCTCTGGTTCCTTGACATCCGATGTGTCTGGGGTAACAGACGTCGCGTCGTCTCGCTTGCGTTTTCTCGCGAGCCTCGCCTTTTCTTTGCGCGCTTCGTCGTCCCACTCTTGTTGCAGGTGGGCTTTCAGCAGCGGCATGTTTTTCATGTCCCGTTCGCATTTCCAGCAACATAGGTTCTCTTTGAGGAGGTGCTCGTAGTCGCTCTTCTTGAGTTGGGACATCTGTTCGCGTCATGATTGCGATAGGGGTACATGAGTGACCAGGAACATCATGGCGAGGACGCAGAACATACGCGCTCGAAATAAGATGGCTCCTCGTCAAACCACGCAAGGACGTCGTGCAAGTGCAAGAAAAAACCGAGCTTGGGGTGAAACGAATTGTAATGTTTCTTGTGTTTCATCCTTTCCGAACACAAGTCGTTTGACAGGACATGCAGGTGCAGGTGTCTGCCAGCGTACAGATGAAGACACTGGGTTGAATAAAATAAAGCACATGGGACTTACTCCATGCTCGGGTTTGCATGAAATCCCGTCGAAATCTCCCATTGGAACCCGTACCGGTTCAGCATCTCTTCGCGAATCATCTTCTTGACCTTGTCGGCCTCATTGCTCAGGTCCAGAAGCACTTGTTTCGCGCGTGCTTTGTCACCTTTGAACAGGCTACGAAGGTTGGCGAGTTCACCCGCGCTCAGTGGTAGTCTGATGCGCGGTAGGACTAGAAAGTGGAAGATCGACTTGGGGAACGCGTCGAACACCGTCAAGCATTTGTCGGTACACTCGAACAGGACCGAAGGCGGTAACCTCTCTGGCTTCGCGTGTTGCGCGTATCCACGCAAGACAGTCAAGTTCGACATGTTTAGCGACAGTCACGCGGACAGCGAGCGGAACTCAGTTTCGGTACGCGAGAGCGGGCACTGAAAGCAACGTCCATACTACAGTCTGGGTGTACACCTGTATCGTATTAGCCAGATGGCACAGCTTGGGGCTCAGCGCTCAAGTTTCGACGTGTCACCTCCCCGCCTCCAGCAGCTCCCGCATGTTCTCGCTGAGGGTCGGAAGTGAGATATTCACTGTCTTTCCGCTAACCATGTCACCACTAGCCGTACTCCGGCGATGGACAGCAGCGCTCGCAGGCGAAAATTGACTGCTTCCTTCCGCACGTCGTCGGTCGATGTCCGCCACGAACTGGGCATACGAGAGGAAAAGCACCTCTGCTTGGGCGAGTGTAGAGTCAACTTCGATGGTCATGCTGAGTTCGTTGCAATACTGTATGAAGGAAATGCGACAGTTTGTTCACATCTAGTGTAGCGTCTGAACCATCAGTACTCACCTTCAAGATCTCATCAAACTAGAGGTGTATAGGTAAGGTTGGTTTGCTGGTTAGATAAGACTGCATGGACACACCTCGACAAGGTAACGCAAGATCATGTCGCGATGCGACTCGAGGATGGCGAGTGCTATGAAGAGGACAAAGTTGTTGCTGTAATAGTCCGTCCACAGTACCTCCCAGAGTCGCAACACTTCATGGAAGGGAAACTCGCGCTTGAAAGCGATCAGCACCCAGCTAGAAGATACATCAGACAAGACATTTGAGAGACTCTCGGTGCTCACCGGAAACAGAAAAACAAATTAAGACCCTCGGTTTTTTCTATCAAAACCCGATAAGAAGGTGAATCACGCGAAACAAGAGAACTACTGACCAAGATGTCGATACAGCTCGGGATCCATCACACTGATGAGTTCTTGTAGGGTGGACAATTGCTTCTTCATACCGCTCTGGTCGCGGAGGAAATTCTGGCCCTGAACAGACATTAGGTATTGAATTACTCGGTTTCAGGAGACGCACCATACGCGTCATGACTCCTACAAAGCACCAGAAAGTCAACTCTTCCTCCGCATCCATCACAACGTAGAGTGGCGCACACAGATCGGACATTCCCTGCACATATCCTTCAACCACAAATGTGTCAGCATTGACATGGTCAAATAAACTGATGCATTGAGACTCACCAAGATCTTTATCATAGAAATTATACGTCAGGAGGATACCACCCATGCGGTCGATATGTTCGTTACTAGGAGACTGCGCTCCGATGTCCGTCAGCTGAGGTGAGATCGTAGAATATTGTCGATAAACACGATCTCCCTCAGGGTTACTGTGCGAATCTTCATAGGTATGGGAAAAGAGTGGGTGGGTCCGATCTGTGCGACGGCAGTCCACATCTATGCGATGCCGTTCCTCAAGAACATCCTGTCGATCGAAGACCTCTGGTACGCCGCACCATTCATCCTTTATCTCGCGGTAACGTTTCCTGCGCGAATCCATGAACATCACGCATAAACTTGAGGAGCCATACAAACCTCTTTTCTTCCCACCTCCTTTTACGCTCCTTGGCATTAACATCCCATTCGTGAACTCCGAGAAGGAAGGGCCAGATCTTCTTCCTCAGCGTTCCCGCGGGTGATATTCCTCTCCTAAATACTTCCCGTTTCATCTCCTCGATCCTCACTTTGGGCCGCCCGTCGGCCGCAAACCACTTTTGCCATGTCTGCTCATCGATGGGATTGCAGGGATCCCTTGATGTCTTTGGCGTCGGCAAATTGACCGTGGAGTGCAGTAATTCAAACACTCCCAGCGAAGATGTCTCCTCTGCCAAATCAGGGGATGAAGCGGGCAATGCTTGTGCCTCTCTCTTCCTCGCTCTATCACCCTCCTCTGCTACGATCCGCGCCCAACGGGCGAGGTACACGCGGGCACTCTCAAACTCCCCGACGCCGCCCTTCTCGACCCAGCTACCCCACTCCCATTCGCCGTTGGCGTTCACAAGAGACTTTACGGGATCGGGGAGGTGTGGGACGATCGGCTTTGCAAGGGGGTGGGACAGGATGTTTTGTGCGGCATGACGAGTGGCACGCGTGATGTTGGAGAATGATTGTAAAAGCGCAAGCCGTGCTTGAGATGTATTTTGCGTTGTCGAAATAGACGGCGGGTAGAGGGAGCGATGTAATACCGACGGGCGGTTCAAATAAGCATTTGTCGTTACTGAGGGCGGAGTAGAAATTGGCCTAGGACGACGGTGAGCTGGGACGGGTGAGTGGGAGTTTGCGTATGATGATTGCGCAAGGATGTCATCTACTGCATCATCGTCGAATATTTGAGTGGAATGGGTTTCTATGTCCGCTTTCGACGGATCCACTATGAACAAGGTTGGTTGAAGAGATGAACGCAAGAGATAGGCGTAGCTTCGTAAACGTGAAATGAGATCTTCTCCTCCCCATGACACAGGTGGGCGAGCAGCAGATCCTGATGCACTTGGAAAGAGGGATGGTGGGTATGCGTTCGAAGAGTTCCGTCGGTTGTGTGTACGCGGTGAAAGTGACAGCGACAGTGACTCATCGTCGTGAAAGTGTAGAGTCGGTAGCGTAGAACCATTGATAAGATTGATGCCAACGGTACCGTCTATTTCAATATTCAGCATACTGAAGCGACGAAAATCGTTTCCATGCTCACACCATGACGACAGAGTCGGTGGATGGACCAAGAGGGAGTATATGGAAGTCAGAGGGACAGAAAACGCATACGATTCCGGGCGTTGAGTTGGCAAGTCGATAAGGACCGCGTCTGTAAAACAGATGGTGAGACGAAACAAAGAATAGAACCACAGAGAAGTATGTCAACCTTCGTCATCGTCATCCGAGATGGCCCTTTCTTCAGTCTTGACAAACTTGTCCCATTCCTCTGCCCCCCTTTCGTCCAAGAGAGTCTCTGGTATCCATGCCAGGAGGTATGTCGGATTGACTGCCTCCTACAAGCCATGATGAGGTGATTTTGGCAGCAGGGCGATGAAAACGTACACGTTTGACAAGGGCTACAAAGCCCGGGATGTTGTCTCTTGCGTAGGCGGTGGGATTGACATAGACCTTTGACTTGCTGTAAAGGAGCCTGAACTTGCTTTCCTCGTCGATAGATGCAGACAAGGCGTTGCCGTCATCGCTGTTCAATCGCTTTATTTCGACCATCGAGCCTGACTGTAGGAAAGGAGTAGCTCAGTTGGACATGCGCACGGAGCCGAAATTGAGGCTCACGGATATGATAGAGAGGGTGCTGTCAGAGAGAGAACGGCGGTGAGAATTGCCACCGCGCATATGGAGACGTGTCGATCTCGTTCTTGAAGACAATCCAAGCTGCGGACTACGGTCGTTACGAGTGCGATGCTAACCAGCGCAGCCATCCGTTTGTGGCAATGTTGCCCATACACGATCAATTCTACTCTACACACCTCACGAAAAGCGGGCAAGCGAAAAACAAGTGGATTACAATAAAAAGAAACACGCTGCCAGTTACTTTTGGTACGAAAACACATTCCGGAGCACTGCACGACCCACCCGCCCACAGGAACAAAAGATAACCTCGTTAGCACGCCACTCCACCCAAAGCAGAGATCGTGAAGCAACACTCACATCCAGCTTTGGTCGCTAGCCGATTGATAGAGTCATCGCTTTCGCCTTGTGAGCGGACCTGCCCACAGAGTGCAAACGAGGTGTATGTACTCAACGCACGGCCGTTGGCATCAACGTCTGCGACGTTGATCTGGACCGATGCGTAGTCCTTGGAAGTAATCAGGCGGTCTGCAACGTAGATCGTCGTGTCTCTCGATACTCATCACAGGTGAAACGCTTACTGGTCGCCGCACACTTGCGGGGGACGTAGAGATCGACAAGAACACCCTACACAGTGCGCATAAGTTATTCAAGACGATTGGAACGATCACACAGAGCACATACCTGGTCGTTTTCCATTGCGAGATTGTAGAATTGTGATGGAGGAAGAGTGCTGGGTGGTTACTATGGATGTGTGGGAATAACTTATGTCAGAACTGTACAGATATCTGATTACATAAGACCCCTATGGCTTCAGACTGAATGGATTGCAGCAGGATCTGCTCAGTGCGACTACGATCGTAACAACAGGGGAAAAGAGAATAGCGAAAGTACAGCATGGTAAAACAGATGCGAATCAGAAAGTACAGGGCATCATATTCGTGAATGCGCATCAAGTTTGTGCAAATGGGGAAGGCAGAACAAGAACGCAGGCATAAGTACGGGGACAGATGCAGAAGGGCAAACGAATATTACTGATCCACGCCGCAGGCATGGTCCGTGATGAAACAGTAAATAAAGCGTGGTCTTTGCAAGGTGGAGTTGATGAACAGCAGATTTCGGTAGGACTACATCGTGGAGCTGAGATGACGTTTAGTTGACTTTGTAGATGACGGGGAGACGTTGGCGATTAACTGCGTCAGATGGATGTAAGTGTTTGATTATATGTCAATAAGATGGCGAGAACGGTCGAAAGTGAGGGCTCAAAACGGAGTGCTGGGATTGACGCCGCGTGGGAACACGGGCATGAGATTGTGGAAAGTGACTCTGCTGGGATCGAATGGGGCATGAGGCGGCGGTGTCTTTGGACAACCTGAAAGACGATCGGTGAGGTGGTAAATCGGAGGATGTGGGAGTGGTTCGCCAGGGGGAGACTCCTGGCCACTCCCAAGGGGATTCGAGCGCAGAGATGATTTTCTGCGACGCACAGGTCCAGAAGCGGGCATGGTGTCCGCAAATGCGACAGGATCCTCGTTGAGAGGAAGCTGAGAAAGGTCTGCGATATCACAGTTGATGGGACTCGGCATGTCGAGGGCAGAGATCCAAGGGAGGTGATCGAAGATGGATGGACGCCCATATGTATCGAGAGGACAGTCGACGCGTTGTGCATGGCGACGGCGCCTGGTAGCACGAGCAGAAAGGCGAGACTGAGCGCGCCTCTTGTGGGGTGCACCACATGGGGTGGGTGATTTCGAGTTCTGTGAGACGGGTGAGAAAGGGTGTATGGACGCAGGCGGGAGGACATACGACGGCAAGGAAGGGCGGGTCGAGGAGTCTGATGGGAGACAATAAGCGAGGTGGAGACAAGAACTGCTGTGTATTGTTAGTAGAGCAAGGACGAGGAGAAGGGGAATGACGGACGAGCAGGGGGTCTTGGGTGAGGAGTGTGGGTTGTTGAGGGAGGGGACGCGGCGACGGAGCGATGATGGCGGGCATTTGAGTATGGGAGGAGAATAATGATACAGTGCAGTACTTTAAAGAGAGGGCTGAATCATGCTTGAAAGGGGGTCAAGACAATGGAAAACGGCAAGTCGGTCGGTTTCCGCGAGGCTACCAGCACCATTACCACTTTTGGAAATCTGACTCCTCAGGGCCTTGTGAGTGTCGCTGTGCAACATATCCTAAGTCACGGCGAACAATGCGGAGCGTCAATACATTCCCGTTCAGATCGACATGTGCCACGGTATACATAGTATCAACTTTGTCACTCTGCACCTGAATCGTCAAGTAGATTTTGCTACTATCCCTCTCAAAATGCCACCAAATTAGATGAAAAGGAAAAAAAAGAAAAGAAAGAATCTGTGCGCAATGAACAATGCTAGTGATGATACAGGTACATGATTTACGGTTCTAGTCAATCTCCTCCATTGCCGAAGTCGACGCAGGCTCGTCTGCTGGTGCCTCATCCGCGGCCTCGGGCATGGGTTCGTCATCATCCACATCCAGGCCCAAGCTGATCATGCGATGAATGCGCTTGGCAAACGATGTAGGATCGTCAAGCGAGAAGCCAGACGTGAGGAGGGCCGTCTCGAACAGCAAAAAGGTCAGATCTCGGACTGACTTGTCAGCCTTGTCTTCCGTGACCTTGCGCTTCAATTCTTTGATGATTGCGTTGTGAGAGTTCAGCTCTAGCGTCTTCTTTGATGCCATGTACGATGACATCGACGAGTCACGCAAAGCCTGCGCTTTCATGATACGTTCCTGCAAAACACTGGTTCAGTTGTGCTGTGACAATGATCTCCCAAAACATACCATGTTCGATGACCAGCCGAACTGACCAGTGACGAGAACACACGGCGAGTCAGTAATTCGGTTGGAAACGACAACCTTTTCGACCTTGTCGCCAAGAGCCTCCTTGATCGTTGTGCACAAGTCATTGAACTGAGCAGCCTCTTCCTCGCGTGTCTTCTTCTCCTCTTCAGTCTCTTCGAGCTCGAGACCCTCTTTCGACACGCAAATGAGCTTCTTGCCCTCAAACTCC
The DNA here is from genome assembly GCA_038088775.1 of Boletus barrowsii. Classification (NCBI taxonomy): domain Eukaryota; kingdom Fungi; phylum Basidiomycota; class Agaricomycetes; order Boletales; family Boletaceae; genus Boletus; species Boletus barrowsii. The sequence continues at coordinate 18,332 of JBBPJP010000124.1, forward strand.
TTCAGTTGAGTGATGGCATACTCGTCAATGGGGTCAACCAAGAGCAGAACCTCGAAGCCCTTCTTCTTGAGCACTTCAAGGAACGGCGACTCCTTGACGGCGGCGAGAGATTCACCCGTGAGGTAGTAGATTGACTTTTGGATCTCGGGCATACGAGTGATGTAGTCTGCATTGTGCGTGAGCATTGGCTCCCGTAACACAAGGAAACAACCACAGACCTTTGAGGGAGGTCTGCTCCTCGACGGACTTGGTAGAGTAGAAGCGCAAGAACTCGGCAAGCTTGCTACGGTTTTGAGCGTCCTCGTGGATACCGAGCTTCAAGTTCTTGCCAAAGGCTTCGTAGAACTTGCTAAAGTTGTCCTTGTCCTCCGCAATCTCACTGAAAAGATCCATACATTTCTTGACGATGTTCTTACGGATGACCTTGAGAATCTTGTTCTGTTGAAGAGTCTCACGAGAAATATTGAGGGGTAGATCTTCGGAGTCGACGATACCCTTGACGAAATTGAGGTATTCGGGAATGATATCCTCGCAATCATCCATGATGAAGACCCGGCGGACATAGAGCTTGATGTTGTTGCGCTTCTTCTTGGACTCGAAAAGGTCGAAAGGAGCACTGTAAGGGAAATGAGCTACAGATACGCATCACAAACCAGTTCCTTACCGCTTGGGGACGAACAGAATGGCCTTGAACTCGAGTTGACCCTCGACGGAGAAGTGCTTGACAGCGAGGTGGTCCTCCCAGTCGTTCGTAAGCGACTTGTAAAACGAACCGTATTCCTCGGTAGTAATGTCCTGAGGATTGCGCGTCCAGATAGGCTTCGTCTTGTTGAGCTCCTCGTTGACAACTTCCTTCTCCTTGATCTTCTTCGTCTTCTTGTCCTTGGGCTTGTCTTCCTCATCCTCGACCTCTTCGATCTTGGACTCTTCTAGCTCCTCTTTGGCCTCCTCTTCGTCTTCGACCTCCTGTGGAAGACAATCACTATCGAGCAGGCCACTGGCGCAAAAAAAAAAGACAAACCTTCTCGACCTCCTTGGTCACGGCAAGTTGGATAGGGTATGATATGAACTCGGAGTGCTTCTTGACAATGTCCTTGATCTTTTTCTCCTCGAGGTACTCGGTCTGATCCTCCTTCAAGTAAAGACGAAGTTCAGTACCGCGGCCAAGAGGAGGGTTGACGGTATCGGGCGTGATGGTAAAGGTGCCACCAGCAGCAGACTCCCAGATATATTGCTCGTCGTCGTTGTGCTTGGAGATTACCTGAACGCGCTCTGCAACGAGGTATGCAGAGTAGAAACCGACACCGAATTGACCAATCATGGAAATATCGGCACCGGAGCTGAGTGCCTCCATGAACCCCTATCAAATTTCACGTTCAGAATGCGAGTAAGGATGAGGAGGAGTCGACGAACCTTGGTACCAGACTTGGCAATAGTACCCAAATTGTTGACGAGGTCAGCCTTGGTCATACCGATACCGGTATCGCGAATGGAGAGGAGCTTGTTCTCCTTGTCAGGGGTGATGCGGATGTAGAGTTCCTTGCCAGTGTCAAGAGCAGAGGGGTCGGTCAAGGATGAATAACGGATTTTGTCGAGCGCATCGGAGCCGTTGGAGATCAACTCCCGGAGGAAAATCTCCTTGTTGGAGTAGAACGTGTCTGACAATCAGATGAGGAAACCCCAACTACTGGTCATCGGAGACAGTCTTACTGATGATCAAGTCCAGGAGTTGGCTGATTTCCGCTTGGAAGCCATAGCTTTCACTTGCCATTTTGAGCTGGATAAAAGGTCAATGAGTGTACGTGAGGAACGTATGAGATACGCGGCGCACCGATCAGGGAGGTGAGTGGGGGATGAAGGGTTGTGAGGGAGAGAGAAGGGAGCTGAACAGCAAAGGACGCGTCTGATCGCTCGTCTTTAAGTAGTCTGATTTTTTCTGTTCGTTCGAGAAGATTCCGCAAAGCTGTATGCCATTGGGCTTGGACAATGGCGAGTCCCTTCTGGAACATTCCATCTCACTTGCCTATTCAGGACCACTACGCTACTAGTAATACACTACGGTACCGTAGTACCCGTCCGTTGTCGTGATTCGTAGATCAGTCCGCGCTGCCCGCTCAGCTGAGCCTTCAGCCCTTCCAGCGCTGCTCGCATCTCGTCCATCTCGTCCTTCAACTCCGCGTTGTCTTCGCGCAACCGCGCGTTCGCAGCGGCGAGCTCTGATTTCTCCCGAACGATCGCAGTGATTTCTGCTTCTGGTATACGACGCGATGCTTCACACTTCTTCTGCATTAGCGCAAGCCTAGCCTCCAGAGCCTGGTTCTGACGACGGTACGCCCTGTATACAGTCGTGAATTTAACCAATAAGCCAGGGGCCAAAGTGCGAGACCCTACCGTGCTTCATCCTCCAATTTATCACGGGCCTTTTCGTGACTTTCTAGGAGCATCTCCATCTGCCTGTATTTGCTCTTGATAAGCTCGATTTCTTCGCCTCTGGCGTTGAACCTTTGGAAATCTGCGTCCCTACTGCGTGTGAACACTTCCTTTACCGTGACTCAAGGCGAGTACTCTACCAATGTTTCTGCATGCGAACAAGCTGTTCAATTTGTTGTTCGTAATCGTGGAGTCGGTCGATCTTGTGCTGACTCTCCTTCTGCCGAGTTCGCAGTTCAAACGCTTCTTTTTCTGCGTCCCCCAGTAGTTTCTCTTGGGCCGCGAAGAGCGCCTTCATATACTCACAGGTGACCAATGAGCCTTCTCCGACCTGGAATGTGTACTTACCTTTGCTTCCTTCTCCGCGGTACGCAACGCCGCCACTTCCGAGACCCATGCCTTCTTCTCCTCTCGAAATTCTCTGAGCTTTTTCTGTAATTCTGTGTTCCAATCTGCATACTTGTTCTTTGCAGAAGAGGACTGCTCTCTGTGTTCTCTCAGCTCTTGTTCAAGGCTGTGAACTTGTGCCTTGTATTGACGCAGCTTGTTATGCTGCGAATGATCAGTACTCATTACACAGGCAATCTAGGAACTCTTACAAGCGCTTGACGGTCAGCCTCTGCGTTTTTCGAGAGGACGTGACTCTGGTGAAGTCTCGCAATGTGGCGCACGTTTTCTCTCGAATGCCAAAGCTCGAAGTTGAGTTCGCTTCTTAGCAAAAGTACCTCGCGCTGCAAGCTCGAAATCGCCTCTGCCACATGTGATGGCAGCTGTGCACCTTCATCACCCCCTGCCGACTCGGATGGCAGTTTAATGCTTGCTTTCGCCGGCGAGCTACTACCAGGTGGGAACAACAGTACGGACCATGGTATGCCCAAGTGCTCGATGTCGACGTCGAGATTCGACTTCAGAGTGACAGATGTGGTGATCATGTCCTGGAGCGATACGCGAGCTTTCACAGGTGGAAGGCTCATGTGTCCTGCATGGGGAGTTGGCACTCCCGAATTGTCTTCCGGAGTCATGAGAATGGAGGGAAGGACCACTGTCGGCAAGTCAGGAGTGGCATCAGTTTCAATTGAAGATAACCGAGATCCAAGAGCGATATTGTGGATGTTGAGCATGACGCATTCACTGGCTATCTGAGAAATGCTATAGCTGGCCCATAGATCGGGTTCAGTAAGTTCCTTCAGCCAGTCCCGCCTTATAAGACGTGGATTGACAACGCGACTGCGAAGAAGGGGCTAAAATATGCGGATAAGTGCCAACTACACGCCGATAACGAATGGAAGAAAGACGCGATATAAATGTGCATACCTCCGCTTTACATCGTATGTCATCTTCATCGAGCGCGTCTTGCCAGTTTACAGTATACGGACTTTCCAAGCTGTCCTGCAAGTATGCAGCGGGACCACTAAGAAAGCGGAAAAGGTTGCATGGAAAGAGGTAATAAAGGGATGAGAAGTATGCATCCGATGGAGGGGAAGAGGACGTCGCGAATGTGAGCTCCAACCTCTCCCAGCCGAGCTCGGGGCGTGGTTCAAGAGCAGGGAGCCGACCATACTCCTCGGCTTGTTTCCCAGCTCCAAAGTGCGTGTCATCGTCGTCCATCGATGCAGTGGACGGTAGGTCCGAGCTAGAAAGCACTTCCCAGCATATGGTCCGAGCTAAAATCACGAATAACCGGGGGAGAAAGATCTTGAGTTCCTCGCACGCTTTAACCGCGAATATTGGTAGTAGCTTGACGAGCATGGTAAGGCCGATTGTGCATGTAGTCGAAGAGTTATCCAGCAGAAGCGAATTTAAGAGACTGTTCATGAGTGGGTGTCTCGCAAAGATCGCCGCATGTAACTCGAATTCGGGATCCGAGGTGAAACAGTCGAGCAGGGTCAAGAGTTGGAGACGAGATGCAGGGGTTCCGAAGGCAGCTTCGACTTGCATCATGAAAGCCTGGACAGCACTGAGCAATTCAAATGTCAATCCCATCACAAGCACGTACCACAGGACATTTCAAACCAAACTTTACGAGCACATCCTCGAGATTGCTCTTCCACAAATATCTCTTATCGCGCTGCTTCTGATCAAGCTTTGCCCATTCCAAGATCTCGTCTCCAGAACCATAGGCGTCCAAAAGGTGATCCATCAACCGTCTGCGAAATTCATGCACTTTCTCTGGATACCTTCGATCCTCGTTCTCTGCAGCAAAGATGATGAGTTCTTTGGCATGCGCCACAGAGGTAGTTGGTAGTTTTGGCTCTCTGAGAGCGGGACGTAGAACGAGATCAAACCAGGTGGAAATGATAGAGGTCGGGGATAGAAGCGGACGGAGGTGGTAGAGTACACCGAGAAAGACCTCTGTGTGCCCAAGTGACGTATGATCCACGACATTATTGTAGACGATCTGGAGTTCCTCTTCCACTACGAAAAGCTGGACTTCAGGTTTTTCTGAGGGTGCGCATCCGCCAACAAACTCGTCGACGGCGTCGAGCACTTGTTCACGAGAGTATTTGTCCGCTGGGTCCTCGAGCGCAAGTCGTAGTTGATTTGAAAGCGCAGCGATAGACATGGAGATGACTAGCAGACAGGCACCTTCTACTAGCTAGGGGTCAAATCTATGTACACACTGGTAACTAAGCGACCTCACGACAATTACTACTGTAAGAAACGAAACAACATGCACCAGACTACAGCTTGGAGCTTAACCTCCTTGGGTTCAAAGGCAATACCACTGGCAGTCTCCGACATCTCCACTGATTTTTTCAGATACACTTCGCGGTGTTTCCTCTTGGACTCAGTAGATATGCCTAGCCTGTCATCGCGCTCTCGGATGACCTGGTCACTCAACTGCCCATCCCCAATGACATCCATCATGAGCTGGCGCGGGCCAAGAGGTAAATCGGGATGCTTGTCAGTCGCCCGCCCAAGTATTATACAGTGAGTTGTGCCCAGCTAGGTGTGTAGTCGATCGTCTAGGTGGAGCTTCATACTCGTGAGAGTGCCAATACCTTTCTCTTCAGGAAGATCGTTAAATACCTGCGCATAGTGAGAGTGAAGACCTTGTCTTCTCGTCAACAGTGTATTCGATGGCAATCAATCCTTAGCGTTCGCGTGTCATGGATGATGCAGCATGAGCAGAGTGGACACACCAGAGGGTCCGAAGATACCTGATAGAAATCGGGTCTGCGATGATGCTCCACACGATGACGATGTTGACTAAAACCTTGTTAAAAAAGAACACCTCAGACATGGAAGCCACAAAGGTGCTGGTGGATGCTGCCGAGTGGTTCTGGAGGTAGCGCGGAACGCGGACGAACTTGCGGTTGTGCTATCGATAAGGGTTCCTCATGGGCTTGGGTGTAGTACCCAATCCCGGTGGATCCAGTAGTAGATCTGCATCGCACAAACCTGCAGTGCGAGCGAGCTCAACGTCCGAGTCAAATCCAGTTCCTGTTCTAGTTAAATAAGCGCCCTCTCGGCAACTCCCGACCGCACTTTTCGAACCTGGTGCTCGCCGTCGTGGGCAACGAGCAACGTCCCCGTCCCCATCGAATCCACCAAAAAACAAGGTAAAATCTTGTCATTTCCCTCCGTTGTCCACATGCCAACGACCTCATGTCGTTTTTATGGCATTATCACGATGGATTCACGACTGTGTCTCGGATGTCAAAGACGTCACTGACGCCAATCCCAGATGTCCGCAACTATCGAGGAAGTTCACTCTGACCATTCAGGCCACGAGCACGAGGAAGATCCGACCTCCCAGGCCGCCCTCGAGAAAATTCAGTCCCGCTCGGAGCGGAAAGCCCGCAAGGCTCTCCTCGGCCTTGGCCTGAAAAAAGTCCCAAGCATTACGCGGGTCACCCTCCGCAGACCAAAGAACGTCCTCTTTGTTCTCTCTTCGCCTGATGTGTACAAGTCACCCAACAGCGACTGCTATATTGTTTTCGGTGAAGCAAAGGTGTTTACCCTACGCCTTAACTAGAATCCGCATGGCAGCTCACACATTGTAGATCGAGGATATGAATGCACAAGCTCAGCTGTCTGCTGCACAGCAATATGGTCCTGGTGGTGGTGCACCCGCTGGCCTCACCAATTTGGAGTCCTCAGGTGTCGCTGCAGAGGGTGACGATGAAGACGATATTCCTGAGCTCGAGGCACCAGAAGAAGATGGTCCAGTGGACGAGACCGGCGTTGACCCCAAAGACATTGAACTCGTCATGGCCCAAGTAAATTGCTCGCGAGCAAAGGCTGTGCGGGCATTGAAGGATAACGGTGGCGATCTGATCAACGCCAGTGAGTTCTGTTTTCGCGTATTGCTGTTGGCATATCTGACTGTGCAATGCAGTCATGGCTGCAAGCGAGTGATCTTGTCCTTATGTCCTCTGTACCACTATTACGCGCAATCACACACTTGCTTCAGGTTGATTTCCGTGGAGCTGATTCTGCCTTGACGACTAAGCTCAAGCCGGCAATCAACATCAATTGCATCATACTTTCCAACACCTAAGTTCTACATAGTAATTCGACCGCTCCCAGCCATCCTGTATTATTTCAATCCCTCTTCGCCCTGCCTCTGGCGGCCCAACAACCAGGTCCATTCCCTGCGCGGCCTCACGAGCGAGTCTCGTGAGCTCCCCTTTCGCAAACATGTGATAGTACCGATGATATACGTGGGCCTCCGCAACTGTTCCAGGGTTTCCCAATGGGTTTTTCGGGTCTTGTCTTGTGGCTTGTTGGGACATCACCCAAGGCACGAAGACATCCTTTCCGGAGGATGAACCAGTGCTATCATCTGTTGGTATAACCCGCTTCGACATTTCGTCCTGCTCTATGGCCCAAACGTAGATCAAGATACGTCCGTGGGCCGGGGAAACGCACCGAAGAAGGCGCTGCAGGCCGATGGTCAGTGCAAAACAAGACTAACGTTAGTCGACGCACCTGCACGGCCAGTCTGCGCCTTTCGTGCGAGGCCAGGTGGTGTATCGTAGCTATCGAGATAGCGTAGTCCTGCCATTGTCCCCTCGAAAGCGAGGCTCGCAGTGATCTGCAATGACACTCACAAATGCTCCAGCTCTCCACCCATTGTCTAACACGTCTCCCCAGACAACTTCACGAACGACCTGCGCAGTAGGTTCACCTCCAGCGTTTCTGGCGATCATTAAAAGATTCTTGCTGCGATCAAGGCCGACGGTCAAGATGCTTCCAGGCCGATCAGCAGGCAAAGAGAGATATTTGCCGTTGCCTGTACCAGAGTCAAGACCGATCCATCCCAAAGGCAGATCGGAGATAAACTTGGCAATGATGGGCCACGGCTGAGCAGACAGAATTAATGGAGATCGTCGTCCTTGCAGACAATACCCCACCTTGTATCGGGTGGATGAGAAATGAGAGGCTATCTGATCGTAAACCACATGGACGTGCTGATCTTCGTATGCTTGGGCGTCGCCAGCGATGGTGACCGGTGCAACGCTCTTCATTCAAGGCCAAATTATCTGCAGACAACGAACATGAAGTGTGTAGTCACATGTCAAGTGAACCCCATCATCTCATCCACCAATCTACGAAACTTGCTCCCATCGAATGCAGGAAATGGCACTAAAGCATTTGCATCAAAGGACCCGATGGTCTTCGGAAGATCACTAGACCGAGAGATGAGGACAGTATAGTGTAATTCAGCCGGGGGACCCACTCCACGGATGTAGCTCTGAGGTGGCCGAGTCTATCCAGTTGCAATGCAAGTTCCTCTTGGTGGTTGTCCATCAAGGTCGGATTTGGGACCACGATCAGAGGCTTTCCAGACCTCAGCACATCGAGAATTGTACCGGACCCTTGATCGACATCAGGGTTGTAGTACAAGTCTTCATCCAAGCCTCGTACCTGCATGACTGATGACCAGGTCTGTGCGTTCAATCTCGCCTTGTATGGACGGTTTGAACTTCCACGCCTCGATGTCCACGCCAGCCTTCCTTCGTCAATGAGTCCTGAGCGGACGCGCCGCAGTCAGGGTCGAGATTAGAATTCCCTCGCTGAAGCACCACCTGTACAAATCCTTTGGTGTGCAGCGCAGTGAGCACGGGTTCAGAGGTCGTAGCTTGTACGAGTGCATCAAACTTTGTGGAACCAACTGTGACGAAGACGAGCATCCCTGTCCGTCTTGAACTTGCTTGTCACGGACATTCAATGACCTCGAATATGACTCGGATCGATACGAACAACTAAGTTCATCTCCTAGCTTGCCACCTACAGCAAATTGTCATGGGCTACACCCTCTGTGTGCTAGGCATGTCTTTTTCGAATCGCGAAGTTCGTCGACACTGACCAGATCTTCCAGGATGCGGGACAATGGGCATCGCCATCATATCCGGCGTCGTCGCCAGTCTCCAATCCAAGGATAATGCCTACATCGTCCCCAAGTGGGAGTCCCATACGCCTGGCACATCTACCCCGACCGCAGATTCCCCAGATCCCTCGCTGCCTTCGTTTTTCATTGCCACCGTCTCGAGGCAGGAGAGCGCAAAAAAGCTCCAGCGTACGTTCGGCCTCCTCGGCGGGCTCGGTGCATCCGTCCAAGTCCTTTTCGGCGAAAATCTCGCAGCTGTTCAGGGGTCTGACGTCGTCATCTTGTGGTGCGCAGATCATACTCTCTGTCGTGTTTTCAGCTGAGGTAGCTCTGGACAGCTGCAAACCGCATCAAGCGCAAATCATCCTTGGCGAGAATGGAATGAAGGAAGCCCTCGATGGAAAGCTGCTCATCAGTATCCTTGCGGGTGTTACCATCTCCCAGCTAACTTCGTGGGTCCTTCCAACTACAAAAGTCGTCAGGGCTATGCCCAATACACCCTGTCGGGTGCGTGCTCCTTTGCTCACTACTTCTTGCCCTAACGAAACTCTCAGATTCGGGAGGGAATGACAGTCGTTAGCCCCCTCCCTACTCTCTCGAACAGCGACGAAACGGAGCTGGACCGTTCCATCATCCTCAAAATATTCTCATCCATCGGCCGCTGTCGGTTTCTCGAGGAAAAACATTTTGATGCTTGCACGGCTCTCTCTGGATCGGGTCCTGCCTTTGCATGCATTTTCCTCGAAGCTATGGCAGATGGTGGTGTCATGATGGGCTTGCCACGAGCTGAAGCGCTGGAATTGGCTGCTCAGAGTAAGTTTCTATTGGTTATTATGCCAGCCGAAGGGAATTTTTGACGCGGTTGGTAGCTTTACAAGGGGCGGCACGCATGGCCCTCCAAGTCGGTGCACACCCTGCTCAGATTAAAGATTCCGTGACAAGTTAGTTTCCGCATTCAGCCTGTCAGTGCCAAAGCTAACATGTCTTGCAGCCCCAGGGGGGTGCACCATCGCAGGGCTTTTAGCGATGGAAGATGGCAAAGTTCGGTCCACGATCGCTCGAGCAATTCAGATTGCGACGGAGCACGCCAGCCAGCTCGGCCAACCAACAAAAAAATGACGTTCAAGCTTTGCAACCGATTATTCAATTTAAGAATTAATATAATCTGGTGACCAAATGACTACAGCATGTATCCCATCTTGCTTTCGAACCTGCGTGGCACATATTGCAAAATCCGACATATGTCGTGGGTAGCGACACGATACAACGTCGCCATAGCCATCTTGCTCCCGTAAAATGAGGGCAGTTGTGTGGTTGTACAACGCTACCCAGAGTGTTGGAGAGCGACAGACAGTGGTTGATCTTAGTAGAAAAAATAACATGGTATATTTGGATGCACCCCAGTAGTGCCGGGTCTTGCAGATCGAAATTGAGTTGTGAAGGATACGAGGTAGTTCCGAGGTCAACTCACCTAGTGTACAAGGGAACCGTTAGACGAGTTGAAAATGTATCCTGCGTTTGATCTTCACTGCTTTGGAGCTCCGTGGCTATCGTACAATGGTAAGCGAGCGGGGCAAAAACAATAACAGGACTAGGCATGTAATGACAATCTCGATATTGCTCAGAAGAATGAGCGCCACTCCGTGTCATGGTGCGGAGAGACGCTAAAGTGAAAGAGCGTCTCCTTACAGTCACACAGTACACATAGGGCAATAATAAATTGCAGAGGGTAAGATACAATGCCAACCTGTTGGATGCATCAGTATGGGACCCGACAGGAATATGGGAAAGGCTTACACATGCATAGGGTTACCGATCTACAAGGATATCGCAAGTGTATGAGCAAACAATGAACATACAGTAACTTGTGGTACGCACAGAACTCGTGAGTGTCGTCTGCTCGCTTGACTGTTTGCTGGTCGAAGAAAAGAGAAGTAGCAAATTTAGCTGCCGTGTGTATAATGGCCAAACAATGCGCAAATAACATACTTTCCACGCCTCCTCAAAGTCAACTGGGAGGATAACATATCGGTTCTTGCGCACAGCTGTACGAAAATTCAGACGGAGACGACTGTAGACAAGGAGGATAGGCATACCTTGTAGACCAGCGGCTTGAACGATGGCAGTAATTTCTGCCGACGATAATCGATCAGGTCTTGACACGTCTAAGATACCATGTATCAGTACAGAATATTTGAGTGCAGCGAGGACTGACAATCTTCAAGGTCGACATCCGGTCCGAGGTTCATCTTGCTGGTAACAGTTTGGAAAATCAGTCGTTTCTCGCGCCGTGACGGGAGTGGGAACTCGATCTTTCGGTCGAGTCGGCCAGGACGGAGGAGGGCAGGATCAAGGGTATCCGCGCGGTTCGTGGCCATGATGACCTACGATGCACAGAGACCCAACGTGACAAATTGAGGATATTGAAAAACAAGTGACATACCTTGACATTGCTACCTTGGTCAAAACCGTCCATCTGGTTTAGTAGCTCGAGCAGAATACGCTGAACCTCCCGATCTGCACCAGTTTGGGCATCAAACCGTTTGGTGGCGATAGCGTCAATCTCATCAATGAAGATGATAGCTGGCGAATTTTCACGCGCAAGTCGAAAGACGTCCCGGACCATACGAGGACCCTCGCCGAGGTACTTTTGCACGAATTCGCTGCCAACTACACGAATGAATGAAGCAGTAGTGTGATGGGCGACAGCCTTTACAAGCATAGTCTTCCCGGTACCTGCAACAAGAATAAGTCAAAGCAATAAACTATATATGTGCGACATTCACCTGGTGGGCCATACAACAACACACCCCGAGGAGGGTCAATACCAATCTTCTTGTAGAGGTCGAAGTGAGTAAGAGGTAATTCAACAGCTTCTCTGATCTCCTGTTTCTGTGAGTCCATGCCACCGACGTCAGAATACGTGACATCCGGTTTCTCCTCTTTTGTGAGCATAGAAATAGATGAATCCGCTTCTGGTGGTAATATATCGACAAGGGCATTGGAATGACGGTGGAGAGCGACAGAAGACGAAGGTTTCAACAATTCCCTGTCCAGCGTTGAAAGGATCCTCACGACATAATTTGACCCGGTTGTTGAGCCCACGATACTGGTCTGCTGGTCGATGGCCTCTAGGAACTGGCCGATGACAAGAGGTACAGACTTGATCCGCTTGACTTCCTCCTGTGCGCGAATGAGCTCGCGCTTGAGGTTGGCCTGTTCATCCTTGATGTAGCTTTCCTGGATGTCGAGGAGCTCGAGGTGACGAGAGAGTTTCTTGTACTTGGTGTAGAGGTCCTCTTCCTGGAGCTCCTTGTACAGGGCAGATTTTTCGGTCACGACAGACTCGAAAGTCGGTTCCTAGATGGAATTGGTACTCTGTGCGAGTAAGAATGAACTTGATAAGACTCACTTCCTTTTGGATTTCCTTTCCAACGTCCTCCATGGTAGTGATCTTTGCTGAGTCGTCGTACGCGCGTATGACGCGTTCATTTGAGTCATGGGAAACAATTGCCATTCTAGATTGCCGTTCAGACTGACCCCGCTGAGGCGCTTTATTACAGCGAGAACGGCCATGGCGCACGTCGTCTCACCCCTCGACCAGCCCTCAAACTACAAGGACTCACAAACCAGACTGGAGAGGTCGAAGCAACAGGAACTCCTCTCCAAGTCGACGACCCTATACGTGGGTGCAATACCCTCGAGTTTACCTTTCAATATCCTTACCTTCTCGTTCAGATCGGTAATTTGAGTTTTTACACGACAGAAGAACAAATATACGAACTATTCAGTAAGTGTGCAAGTCCAGAAGATGGTGGCGGTATCAAGCGTATCATCATGGGACTCGACCGAAATACCCGGTGCGGGCTTTACTCTACCGATTCGCTCGCCGTCTGCTCATGCTTTGCCATTCGTCAAGGACCCCTTGTGGATTCTGTTTTGTGGAGTATTACACACATGCCGAAGCCCTTGCGAGTATGAAACATGTCAGCGGCACAAAACTCGATGAGCGCATCATCCGTTGCGACCTCGATCTGGGTTACAAGGAGGGACGTCAATTCGGCCGTGGAAAGAGCGGCGGACAGGTCCGAGACGAGCATAGGCAAGATTACGACCCGGGCCGCGGTGGCTGGGGTGCACAAGCGCAGCTGGATAGAAGAAGGGAGGTCGAAGAACGTTACAACGATATGCAAGACGGTCCAGGTGCCGTTGCTAGTGGTGGTGGAGAGTGGAAGGAGACCGAAGCCAGACCAACTCTCAAGCGTGCTCGTTCTCCTGAAGATGAAGCCGACGGCGCGAGATTAGTGCGTACCAATTCTCCTGTCTCATCTTGCGCTGACCGGCCACCCCAGGTTCATCGTGCACGAATCGAAGATCCTGAGGCCGAAAGAATGTAAAGAAAAAGTATTCTATGCACTAGTTTATGGGATGTACCATCCGGTATGGACTTGTTAGAAGCCATATTGGCTATTTCATAATATAATTGACACTCAAGCGCAACTCGTGCTGCACGCAATCATCGAACTACACAAGCTCGCACTTGGAATTTTGTACCAAACCTGTCAGGGCAGAAAAGTGTCTGGTGAATGCGCCGAGCTATACGATACGAATCTGATATAGACGGGGTCCGAATCAGATATCTCGAGTAGAGGGAGAATTCGTCTGCTTGTCTACTGGACGTTCAATGTTATTTTAAAGATCAGGATGGGTTGAATCGCTTACAGGTTAACTTTGTAGATCTCAGGCTTGTCGCCCAATATATCGATTTTGCTGTGTTCGAGAAAGTCTTTCACGCATTCCACCGAGGCTTTTGGAGGAAAGCCCCATGCACAAACTTGCCTGCCATTGCTCATGGCACCGGAGGAAGTGAGTGCGGGCAAGGACCTTCGCTCGAAAGCCGTCCTGCGTCCTTTGACACCTCTCAGGTTTTCGACTGTCGGAGGCTCGAGGCATGGGATGGCTGTAACAGCATGCCCTCCTATGGACACATTTCTGAGCTTAGCCATGTTCATCTGCAGCAAGTCGGGATGGGTGAGCGTAATGTAAGCCTGGCGTGTTGGTAAGAAGCGGAAGAGCTGTATTTGAACTGGGCTAGCGTAAGAATGTGCATAGCAGGACCGGGGCTCTCACCATCTTCGACACCAACGAGTCGTTCGCGTCTCAGAGCTCTCTCGATGTCAGCTGGGAGGGTTGTCCGAGATAGGTTTTCTAACCGAATGTGCCGCTTTATCTCGTCTGTCATGTACATTCATCCTTGTTCAATATGATCAATGAAATCACTCACTACCGAGCGTTTCTTTGGCTGGTCTAGCTGCTCGACATGCTGCACTCGCGGTGAACATGGATGGTTAGAGCAGAGTCATTAGTCATGTGACCGGAGTCCGGACTCTTACCTCCACCACCACAATGTCCTCGAGGATTGACCACCGAAGACGGGAACGCAGTTGGGAACGAGAAGACAGGGGCAGGGACCGCGACAAGGACAGGAACAGAGACAAGGATCGTTACTCAAGAAATGCAAGAACCGGGGGACATCGAGACTCTGGACGCAGACGGGACAGCCGTTCACGTAGCCCCCGAAGAGGTGTGTCAACTGTCATGAATCAAATTTATCTCATGGTTGGGCAGACAGGCGAGATCACGACAGAGATAGAGACTACAAGGGTTCACGGAGGGACGACAGACGTGATTACGACCGGGATCGTGATGAGCGCAGACCCGACAGAAAAGAGGATAGGAAGAGTGAAAGAAATTCCGAGAGAACAGTGGATGAAAGACGTGACCCTTACACTCCAGATGGCAGGGATAAGGACACCCGTTCCAAGGAACCTTCACGGCACGGTGAACCTAAACGCCCACAAGAGGCTCGTTCTGATGCACAGTTTGCGGGTCGGACAGAGTCTCCGAAATGTGCGTGATATTTTGCTCCTTCAACGATGGACACTTATTTTTGGGTGCCAGACGATGTTTCTGCGCCAACTTCCTCCAAGCCAAGTCTAGGTCCTGATACCCCAGTAGAGGATGGCGAGGAGATGGATGTTACCACTGCTGAAGAGGAACCCATGATGGCCATGATGGGTCTCACCGGTTTTGGTTCCACTAAAGTATGAACTTTTGTCTTCCCTCCTCATCTGCTTACAATCACACGACAGGGCAAGCGTGTCGAGGGAAATCAAGAAGGTACGGTCAGCATCAAGAAAATGCGGACCTGGCGTCAATACATGAACCGGTGCGGTTCACACCCCAACGCCAGCCTGCTGTAGCTAACTCACTTTTATTACAGACGTGGTGGATTCAACAGGTACTTGCGCCTGCTGACATTGTTTGCTGCAAGCTCATGTTATTCGTACAGGCCATTGGACAAAATCAAGTAATATTCTCTGCACAAGTCATGGTCCAAGAAGTCATGCCCTTTGTCTTTTTTAACTGGATAGGTGTCTTGTAGTATCACATCCGCTCTAGCGGTCCTTAAATAGCTACCATAGCGATACAATAGTGTCATTTCAAGTTTTGGAGCGGTCGACTGATTTGGAAGAACATCTATCTGGAAAGCTTGTATCAACAGCTAGCGTACAGATGTTGATACACGGTCCGTATGGACGGAAGACACACTCGTAACTCAAACAAGACAAAACTACATGAAGAATGAAAAGCGAAAACTGTTCTGATGATAATAGAGGAGAGCAACACCACATTGCTGTCCCGCCGATGCCATACTTAGAACCCATGCAGCTTGATAGTGTTTCTAGGGATACCCTCTTCGACGAGGAAGTTTGCAATCTTGACCCTCTGGTCGCCCTGAAGCTGAATGACTTGACCCATCTCCTCATCGTCGACGAGGTTGCCGTTGCAAGCGAATTCCTGTAGAAGCGTGTAAGCCAACATCCATAAAAACCGAGGCGGTCAGGAAACCTTTTTGAAGGCTTTGAGGAGCTTCTTGGGATCATACTCTGAGAGAGGCTGAGAAACTGCATCGCCACGAATCAGATAGCCAGCTCACCCTTGGGGAGACCCTGCAATGTGGTTAAGGTTTTCCTTCCGTTCCTCTGCTGAATACGGATGTGAAGGTAATTCTGTGTAGAACCCACGTCCTGGTTGCCTCCGAGAGGATCGCCCTCATCAGCAAAAGGATCTAGGAAAGACGACGCAGTAAGACGACATGTTGGGGATGATATATTGATGACAAGCTCACCGAAAGTGTTCAGGTTCTGCACGTTCATGCGATGACGACGACTAGATAGATCTGAAGAAGATGTCGTGTTCAAGGACGCGATGAGGGTTGGAGGAGGAGTGGTGTAGAGCGGGACCCGACGAATTTAATGTCATGACAGTGATTAGTAAGCCATGTTGATGTGGGACCGAGTCAAACACAGCAACGAGCCGTTGTACTGCATATGGCGCAGCTGGCAGTCACTGAAAAAAAGAAAAAGAAACCGCCGACGTTTCATTATCTACCAAAGAGTCGCGGTGAGCAGGCCAACCGTCGTTCGACGACGATGACGACGTTGTTAACTTCGTCCCAGCACACCGACTCAAGAAATCTTGGGTGGAAGATCACAAGATACGGAGCAAATGGAAAACACAGAAGAGAAGGGAAGGTTTGACAAGCGGCACAAGCCAGACCTTGGTGCCAGTCGAGGACACTACCAATCACCCCCAAATCGAAACCAACGCTGGCTCTGAGTCGCATGTATCTCCAGATCAGCAGGACAAGTCACCCGCACCTTCCCATGATAAGCAGTCCTTGCGCGACCTCAGGAGAATTGCTTATGCCTCCAAACCGCTTTCCACTCAAGAAGCTAATCCGTCGCGTCCCAAAAGAGCACCAGGACATACTCACAACAACAACCGCGGTGGGAAACGTGAAACTGGTCAACCAAACATGAAGCTACGCATGAATGTCTTGCTGGAGAAGATTAAGCGCGACCTCTCATAACGGTCACGTTTTGTGCGTCCTTCCGAACCTTTCCACGTCTTGACAGACCAGTGATCTCGTTCTTGTTTGCAGAGGATATCATGCTCCATACTTGCTTTCTTTATCATCTACCTCGTCTATCGTCATCTTTTGCTCTTCATCTCCTCCGGACTGGTCCCCGCTCCCTCTCACGAACCTGGTCTGCAGCGTTTCCAAGAATGGACGTGACCCGATGGTTGTCACAGAGGTGATTGCAGTTGGATGATCGCTCATATGTCCTGGACCTGGATCGTCAAGTTCGTCCACAAGCCCTATCGCTCTTTGTGATATTGGCTCGTCAAGAGACTGCATGCCCCCACCCATTTCCATTGCGGCAAGTGCGAGTGGTGACGGTGGAGGGCTTTGTGATTTGGAACGTCTTGCGTCATCGTGCAGGAACGGAATGGGCGAGAACATCGGAGTTGTGGGTGCGGATTGCGATGGATCCACTGGAAATGTACCTATTGAGAACCCGTTTTGAGATAGTTCTATAGGGAATGCATCCCAAGTCGACGTGACAAGAAGTGATTTCTCTACTGCACGAAGATATTTGCCGATGAACTTGTAGTGTTGCTTTGGATATACGCAAAGCTCGCACACCCGTTGAATGGTAAACGGCGGGTTGCTGGATTATTACTGTCAGCAAACGATCAGAATACTGCAGTCCAACGCACTCTTCGAAGTCCTGGAGTTGCCGAAAGATAAAGTTTTTGATCTCATTTGCTTCATCTTGGTTCAATCGAGCTTTGGGTACTTCATGAGGGTTCATTTCGTTGGGCTTGCGAGGAGGAAACGGAGGCAGCCTCAGATTTCCTGAGCTGTCTACCGTCCCCGTGGCAGGCTTTGAAAGTTCCATGGGTTGAGTAGCGTCGGCAAGAAATAACGCAATATTCTAAAACGGCTCAAACTAGATATTCCGGAAGTAAGGATCTGTTGCAACGCACCTGGTTTATCTTGTACTTGATCATCTCTCTGAGAAGTTGCCATTCCGTGCTACCTGGTGATCAGGTTGGACTGTCGGCACGTCAATGATGGAGGGCTCACTTTAGATCAAGAGTGTCAGTGGACGCAATATGCTCCAGAATTAACTGATATTCTGCTCGTATCTATGAGAATAGTGCACGGAGAGACATGCTGTACTTACCTGGCTGCCATTCAAAGCTTTCGGATAGGTCGTGTGGGCATTCGGCTGTGGTGGCCATGCCGGTTAAAGGTTTCTGCAACGTGTAGTAATATTCTCGAACTAGGGAGGGTTACATAACAAAAAGGTCTTCCCACTGACCAATTGCAACCAATGGTACTCATGATCTGCGGAAGGGGCTTTTGAGATCTCTGGAATCATTAGTGGTGCTGTGAACGTTTCAATGATCACAAAAATCATAACCGCAGTCTCGGGGGCCGACAGGCTGTGTGAAGATCTCGGCACAATGTTCATGCATCGTGTTTCGATTGACGCGCAGTGCACACAAGCTCCGAAAGCCTTTAAAAGGCACCCCGGTTGACCCTGGGTAGACCAATTCACAATGTCACCCTTGAGCAAGTTCTTGGGATCACCCAACAATGTCGCGACGAAGAAGACCGACAACAAGAGGCGCCTCAAACTCCTCAGATCTTACGCCCCAGACTGGTGCGTGTGTTGAGCAGAGGCAAACCATGCTGCTGACCTGTTTGTTAGGATCTTAACGATACTGCTAGCGTGCGTCTCCCATTCCTCTGGAGTCATCGTCCTCACCCCCGAGTTTGGTGCAGAGCCGTGTTCTTTGCGTTGAATTCTGTCCATGGATTCAGAAGAGAATTCTCTGTCAACGACGAAACGTAGGTCGTCCTCGAACTAGAACTGTTGCTTTACTGATGCTTACCGCTAGGATTCGCTTCCCGTAAGCTTGGTT
Organism: Boletus barrowsii; assembly: GCA_038088775.1. Classification (NCBI taxonomy): domain Eukaryota; kingdom Fungi; phylum Basidiomycota; class Agaricomycetes; order Boletales; family Boletaceae; genus Boletus; species Boletus barrowsii. The sequence goes on from JBBPJP010000124.1 coordinate 36,942, forward strand.
CAAAATTTCATCCATCCCTATGCTGACACTCAGCGAATAGTTATGCTGTCCATGAACGTGTACCGGTGTGTTTGTTTCCACATCCATATATTTATTTTCCCCTAAAAATATCACCATTTTGTCCAGGATGTTGCTCTGTACTTTATAGCTCTCGTGGCTCCCTTGGTCATTCAGCTTGCCGTCAACTTAATTACTGTCCGATCCTTTTGGGACTATCATAACAGCGCTCTCGGCCGTTTGTCAACTTCTTTTTCTTCAAGAGACGCTTATTGATTGAGGGACCTTCTAGTAATTCTTGGTCTGGCCATCGCAGGTGCTATTACACAATTCTCCAAGATTACAGTTGGCCGTCCGCGTCCAGGTTTGGCTTGATTGTCGCCTGGTCCCCACTATCAAATCATTGACGTTGTATGATTTATAGATCTCCTTTCTCGTTGCATCCCCACATCCGGATCTCAAAACCCAACCTATGGATTATCGACAGACGCAATCTGTACACAGACGGACCAGTCGATAATGCTCGACGGGTGGCGTAGCTTTCCCAGTGGTCACTCGAGCCGTAGGTCAACCAAGTACGCGCACCCTTGTGAATGCTGAGCATGATTTTGCAGTGTCTTTTGCCGGCCTGGGCTTCCTTTCCTTCTATCTCGCGGGAAAGATGCACCTATTCGACAATAGGGGTCACACGGTAAGTGCGACCAGAGTCCTGGCGACGTCCGCTAAACGATCTACCAGCACAAAGCTTGGATATCCTTGACCCCATTGGCTGGTGCAACCCTTGTAGCTATCTCACGTACGATGGATTACAGACGTAAGGTTCTTTGGGATTGCTGACATCCTGTGATTAACCTCACTCTGTATCAGATCATTGGCACGACGTCGTCGCCGGTTCCCTTCTAGGGCTTGTCGTCTCATACTTCGCATATCGACAATACTTCCCTTCACTTGTCCACCCCATGTCTCATCGCCCTCACTCTCCACGTGTCCCGCGTGAAGAGTCCATCCTTCCCACAACAGTGCAGGATGCTCAGCGCTTCCGCGACAGCGATGATGGTGATCAGGTGGAGCTCATTGATGGTGGTGTACCTAGGCCCGACCCTGTCTCCCCGAAGGATGCCTGGACAGAAGGCGAGAGTGCTGCGAGCAATGAACCAGTCGCTTGAGCTATCAACGCAAGTTCATATCCATAATGCTTAGTTGAGTTTTTTCTATCGTTTCGCCTATGGAATCTTGTCAATATTCGACTCGGACCTACATGGACATCTGGTAATGCATACTGTGGATTTGACCCATCATTTAGAAGGCTACACCAGGATTTCGTACCGTTTTGTATACTGATAATTACTTTCTGATTACGGCTGGTCCCATAAATCATCATTGCGTCAGTATTACTCATAATTTCGCCTGGCCAAAACCCATGCCCGTCACCGCTCAACACTCTCCAGCCTGAACCCACCCTCTTCATCATGGCCGATCGAGTAATCTACTTTGGTGCGGGGCCCTCGGCCCTACCAGAGGAAGTCCTCACAGAAGCTTGCAAAGGGCTCCTCAACTTCCAGAACACCGGTATTGGTATCGCAGAGATATCACACCGTTCAGCAGATTTCGACAGATATATCCGGGAGGTTGAGGAGAACCTGAGAATACTTCTCCGGCTCCCTCAGGGCTACAAGGTTCTCTTTGCTCAGGGAGGCGGAACCGCTCAGTTTTCTGCGGTGGTGTTAAACATGCTTGCAAGGTATCGAAGCCGTGGGGGCACGGCGGAGAAGCCCGTCATGGATTATATTGTCACTGGTTCCTGGAGTGAGAAGGCGATGAAAGAGGCGAAGAGGCTCGGGCTAGGGGACGTCAACGTTATCGTCAATGCGCAGACGATTTCCGACGATGGGAAGAAGACCTTTAACCATATCCCCGATCGCGACAGCTACAAAAATAAAATTTCCCAAGACCCAGCTCTTATCTACTATTGCGCCAACGAGACCGTCGACGGCATCGAATTCAATGATGATCTAGAAAGCCCTACTTCTTTCCCATTCGACAGCCTCCCTGATGGGGCTCCACTCGTTGCAGATTATTCCTCCTCCTTCATGTCACGTCCCATCCCATACATCGATAAACATGCTGTCATTTACGCCGGCGCACAAAAGAATATGGGACCTGCGGGGTTAACCATCATCATCGTCAGAGACGAGTGGGCAAACGTATCTGACAACAGCATTCCACTGTGCTTATCATACAAGGCTCTGGTGGACAGTCGCAGTCTGTATAACACCCCTCCAGTCCTGTCCATATACATCACTGGCCTGGTGCTTAGGCAAATGGTGGAAATGGGAGCACAGGATGGGCGGCTCAGGGAGAAAGTGCTCGAGTATTATGGGGAACGCACTGTCAGGAAAGCCTCGAAAGTATATGCAGCTTTGAAGGAAGGGGAAGCCCGAGGGATCTTCAAAGGCAAGGTGTTAGAGGGCTCGGGCAGCAAGATGAATGTCGTGTTTGACATTGTTGGCGGAGAGGATAAGTTGAAAGAGTTTGTGTCTGGCGCAGAGCAGAGAGGAATGAAGGGGCTCAAAGGTCATCGGTAAGCATTCATTCACTCGTTATCGGCTTGTTAGGCGTACTCAACACGCATTGTAGGTCCGTCGGAGGTGTTCGTGTTTCCCTCTACAATGCGGTGACGGAAGATCAGGTGGATAAACTCATTCAATATATGAACCAATTCATGTAAGATGCTGGTTGTAGGGTATGGATTCAACTCTAGATATCCTGGGGAATGTTTTTTTCGACACCAGTGTAGCTCGATAGATACTTATTGCTGTCTTGATTGAGTGTCACGAGGTCACTTTGCCGGAGTGGTTAACGGGATCGCCTGCTATCAGCAAAGCGGTTGGGCTTTGCCCGCGTGTGTTCGAATCGCACAGGTGACGCTTTTTTTAAATCGTTTTCATCGTATCCCATGAACGATCTGAACTTGAAGCAAATTTAGTACTTATCATTCTTCTGTTTCTATCCTCCATGTCAATCAAAGTCATACAAGCTGCTCAACCTAGATACCTCTTCTCGAAAAGGATACCGATTGCCCCATGGCTGAGTTGGTCACAGCGTCCGACTGTTACGCAATCGGAAGGTCGTGAGTTCGAGCCTCACTGGGGCAGTAATTTTTTCTTCGTTGCACACTGATATCTGCGCCAAACAAAAAAGAAACATCTCAGCTGTAGCTATAGTTAACAAAAACAACTGCCCCGGTGAGGCTCGAACTCACGACCTTCCGATGTCAATAGCATAACAGTCGGACGCTGTGACCAACTCAGCCACGGGGCACATACGTCTGGCGTCAGATATAACAATGTAATCATCGCCATCGCGAGTCCAAGTATTGTTTCGTTTCATAACGTTGGACAACTACCGGTGACCTTTGGATCTTTTTGTTCTAGGCATCCCTGCCTCAACAACATCATCGTCCCGATCCTTGTCATCTCTGGCCATACCATGTCGCTTCCGCTTTTTCCCACCGTTTGCTTTCGCCTCCTCTTTCAGTTCGTTCACAGCCAACCGACCGGCTTCGTCTACACGCTCTTTCAGGAGCATTACCTCTTCCTTGCTGGTGGGAAACAATTCGAGCTTCTTCCCAATGACCTTTTCTATGCGTTGGAGTAGTTCGACGTCGTACTGTGTGACTATTGTGATTGATTTTCCAGCACGTCCGGCACGGGCCGTTCGTCCGACTCGATGGATATAATCCTTGGAATGTGTAGGGATGTCAAAGTTGATTACCACGTCCACGGACGGTATGTCAAGCCCGCTATCTCCGAAGGTCAGCTGAATAAGGGATGTCATGTTACGCTGTACATACCGACTAGCAATGTCAGTCGCCACTAGAACCTTTCGGCCACCTGTTTTGAATTTGTTGAGTGCACCTAAGCGTTGACTCTGACTGAGTTGTCCATGAAGAGGAACGGCTGGGAACCCAAGAGTACGAAGGATGATGGATAATCTGCGAGATGGATAGACATAAGCAATGTATGAAACTTCGATGCTAAACACATACCTCTGAGCGTCATGTACTGTTCTGGTGAAAACAATGATTGAATTCGAAGCCAGCTCGTTTGCCAGACAGATTAAGTGAGCATCTTTCTGTATTAGTGGAACAAAAAGATAATATTGTAGTAGAGTTGATACAGTTTGATACCTAGAACCATCGTAAACTGTGCGATGGAGGAACGGGATTGGTTTACTCACTTTGACGAGACCTCGACTCGTACAGAATTTGATAAACTAGCCCTTTGCAGTTTTGCGACTTTCGTGGTCATTGTCGCAGAATAGAGATAAGTAGTCCGCTCCTTCGGTATCACTTTGAGGATTTGGTCGATATCGGCACCAAAGTCCATGTCCAAGAGGCGATCCGCCTCGTCCATGACCTTTGTCGTGAGCACTCAGCACGCACACACACCCTGAAGATGATGGCGCCTACCAAAAATTTCAGATTTCTTAGACTAAACCCCTTGGTGCTTTGGAGATGGTCATTCAGACGACCGGGCGTTGCAACGATGATATGCGGTCGCTTCGCGAGGGCCACGGCCTGGGGCATTTTATCCACTCCTCCGATTAAAACTAAGCAGCGGACTCCCATGGCTGCTCCAAGAGACTCGAATTGTTGTGATATCTGGTAAGCGAGCTCACGTGTGGGTGCGAGGACGCAAGCAAAGAGTCCTTTTGGTTCCTCCCATAGTTTTTGTAGGATGGGTAAAGCGAATGCAGCAGTTTTTCCTGACCCCGTTTCTGCGACACCAATGATATCACGGCCCTCGAGAGCGTAGGGAAGGGTTTGTTGTTGGATTTCGGTCGGTGTCTTGAAGTTGATCTGGTCAAGTGCCTGGAGGAGAGGCTCGATCAAGCCAAGATCTCTAAAAGTCTTTGTAGTGGACGTGCTGGCTTCGTCTGGTGTTGGCATTTGAGACTTCAAGTTATTTGGTGGCAAACAGTGGTATTTGTTTTTTTTCCACGAATACTGCATGATAACTACTCGTGTCAAGCATCGACGCGATAATTGAACTTCGCAATGTCAAGCCAGCATGTCCTTTTGACGTTCGCTGCCGCGCCCCAGTCCTCTGAGAGCTGCAAGCAAGTGATTGTGGCTTTACGATCACAGTTACCCTTGCGCAGCATTCACTGGAGGTCTACTTCTCGACCCAGTATACGCACCATCCAAGAGCTTGAGGTGACCTTGGTTGCTCTCGACTCCCTTCGGGACGAGCTTACCTCTCAAGTCCCTCTCACGCTCCTCGAGAAACCTCTTTTGAATCTCTTTGTGGTTACATGTGAGGTAAGTGGACTGGTACTCCGACCTGGCTTGTTATCTAGCCCCATGTAGGATAATGAAGCCTACAGAGCAACCGTCAAGAGGCAGATCAAAGACTGGCAGACGTCCGTCTTGCCGAGGAAGAACCAGGAATGGCTCATCGTACATGTCGTGCGTCCAGACACAAAAGTAGTAGACCGAAAGTTCTTCAACATGAAGAGCTCTGTGTTGGATAAAATTAAAGCAGATTTCAACGTTGACAAGCGAGACAGGTAATGCCATGCGTTAATTTAATTTTTTGGGTGGTTGTATACGGTACCTTATAGGTGCGTGCAGCTCGCTTGGTCTGCTGGCGAGCAAAATCCTGCCGTTTGGGCCGACCTCATAAGCAAGATCAAGGATGGTCTACTCTCTGCCCTCGATAATTCTGTATTATCGAGGGAGGAGGAACTGAAGCGGTCTGAAAGTCAGCGTCACATGCCGGGGTGGAACTTTTGTACATATTTCATCCTGAAGGTAAACCTACGAGCGTTTTCTCCGCAGTGTCTCAACAAGGGTCGTTTCAGGAAAGTTTGGCAAGCTCGTATGAAGGAATAAATCTCTTCGAGGATGCGCTACAGCAGTACAATGAACTCGAAGCCGCTTTCATGCAGGTTCTCAGGGAAAAGAATATGTCGTGGTTCGGCAGTCTCATCCATCCAACGCTCAACGACGACTCAATGCCGTTGCTATCCACGTCGAAGAAACCTTATCGTGATCTCATCCTTGCTAATACAATCTCCGTCTTCGACTTGCGGGTTTTTCTCCTCTCGAGGCAGTCCGCGCTACTGAACAAGTTGTGCCAACCGTCTGAGATTTGTTGGAAGGCGTTCACATTTTTGAGTACATTTGGAAGACGCCTGAGGGGGGTCGAGGTTAGGGAGCATATCAGTGTCTTTGATACCAACATGCTCACAAGATTTTGCAGTCTTCACTCCCCGATTACTTCATTGAATCTTGGACGTTCTCTTCTGCGCTCAGTGTCTTGGATCAATGTGAATCATGGGCTTCATCATGGCCAGAAATAGATGCCCAATCCCTTGCACGCTACAGCGCAGGAAAAGGAGAATTGATTGAACTCGCAAAAAGTCAGGTGCGTAAATGTACTGAAAGTAAACAACCACGATGTTGAGCAAAACGCTAGCTTGACATACTCGGTATTAGAGAAGGGTATCTACCCTCAAGTCCACCGTTCTCCTTGGCAATACCAGCCCCAGCGGTCGCTTCAGATTTACCCATTACGGACAACAAGCCCTCAGACTGTTCCATCAGTAAGCGCGAGATTATATCCGCTATCGAGAACAAGGAAACCTTCTATGATTTATACACCACGATTTCCAACCGCGCCATTGACGTGTGCGTGAAAGCTGGGAGAAGAAAATTCGCGCTCAAAATACTCAGCAGCCTAGCTGTTCTTGACATGTAGGCTAGCAATTCTGCTCATTTGCTTTGGAAACTGAGTGCCTGTGTACTGCAGCTACCGGGGAAGGCTCTCCAACGCGCTCACTGTATTCACGTCTCTTCCAGCTCATTATGCTCCTCACAAGTGGACATCATTGGAGTCATTGATGCTCTCGCATGCCATAGACACACACGCTGCGTTAAATAAACCGCGTGATCGCGAGTGGATCCACATCCTTCTCGCGTTCCTCAAGACATATTTGAACGACAGGAGCACGGAGCTAGTGATGTCTGATGACGATATCATGGAATACATTGCTGGTCTTGTAAGCGTGCTTCGAGATGCGGCAGAGAAACTTGATTCGGGTCATTGATGTGGCACTTATTACATGTATATGGTGTCACTGATCATGAAAATTTCCAGATCTCATCTACTCTGATCTCCCTGTGATATCAGTCAGCGTCGACGGCGATGCCAGCCCTAGCGAGGAGGAAGACAGTCTTTCCTTGGAAGTGACCGTTCAGAACCGACTACCATGTGTATGGACGTTACCGAGCCTTGCATGTCTATTGCTAATTCTTTTACAGGACGTTCTCATCGACGAAGTTAGTGTAACGCTCACAGGACAAGATGCCAATCGTTTGAGGTTTGCAGCACGAGTCAATAAACTCTCTCCAGGAGATAATCGTCTGACCCTGAACTGTGCGGTGCGTCACTCTGCAGATGCTTGCTCCGAGACTGTTGAACCACGGGTCTGATAGACGGCTTGCTGTGGATTGTATGTCTTTGACAACTGCGAGACCCAGATGTCTCGACTCCGGCTCCAATGGAGTCACAAGACATCCACAAGTAAAGTTACCGCGAAGGGTATGTTATCATTGGTGAGACTTCCATATAACCCCAGAGCGTTGGATATCCACTTGCGTCAATCACACGAAGGCAGGAGCTTTTACATTTCCGTATTCATCGATGCTTAGGGCACTACGTGACATACAGTCGATCTTGGAACAATCTCCCGAGTATTGTTGGTGCTATCTACTGGGCGTAACGACATCTCCCTGGCGACCATAAAGTTATCAGCTCCTGGAGGAGTTAGCTTTGACTATGTCAATGCTCAGGTACAGGATCCAGGTCAGTAATGGCCTCATTTTTCGCTTGGTGTCTACACTAGGACGCATCTGGTCCGACAACAGCAGGGGAATTTGACCCTTCCGAAAGTTGCATTAAAGTTGCTGGTGTACCCAAAGACACCAATCTGGACATCTTGGTCCCACATACAGATGCTTCGAGGTTTAGCGCGATGGTGGGTCTAGGATCTTTCTCCGTGGCTGGCTCTTGATATATATATACTCCTAAGAAAATTGACGTCAAGGTGACCTACAACACAATCTCGCAGCCGACGGTTACGCGGACATTGAGAACATCACACAACGTCAACGTTTCGCTTCCTATCGCCGTCAACGTCGAAGACTTTTTCCGCGGGAAAAGGTCCCTTTTGACGCCAAGGTTGCCTGCATATTAGTAACCGTTTCACAGGCTGTTTTCAAAATTCACCATATCTGCCACTACCCATCAATACGTTCGGCTATCCTCGGCGGATCTACAAGGGCCATCCCATGGCCTACACGGGCTCAAGATTACCAAGTATCGCCCAAGTCAAGCCCTGATGGTGGGTCGTGTCTTTGAGCGGTGATGACGACAGTCCGAACAGTTTGACAGACAGTTTCCCCGCAAAACCCTATCAATTACGTGTTTTCCATCGAATCTGAACACGGGCCAGGTGCATGGCACATATTTTTGGTTTTCGTTGCCGTCTGAACGCGATCCAGTTTTAGAGTCCCTTAAACTGGTTATCGTGTACCGCATACTTCGCGAAGGTACCTGTCTCGATTTCATTCCTGGTGATACACTCACTAGAAGTGTGGGCAGAGGTGGCGGCGCTGATACATGCTATACTCGACGACATTCTTTCCCGAACGTCGCACCATGCTTCACGGGGTCGAGAATTGGGCGCGAGTGTCATCCAATACCTGGAGAGTGATACCGCGTGGGTCGAGTTATACTGCGCCACAGGCGAGCTTCTGATACCGAGCACGCTGGAAATCCAAGAGGGACTTGGAGAGCTGTTCACCTCTTTCCAGCAGGTTCTTTACGTTCTCTTGATACAATTCACATCTGCTCACGTTGTTTTCTTTCGTTTTCTAGAGGCTGGCGCACAGCAGACCGCTGGCGGAGTCACCATGCCCGTGGAGGCAAGTCAGGATCCCAGTGGATGTTCCGCGGATGAATGTCAGTCCGAGGTTTATAATGACGAGTTGGTTGACTCGACGTTCTATTCCAGATCATCGCTGCAGCACGGATCAAACTTCACTCCAACTCTCATGAAGGTCCTGAGAATCCCGCTCCCATCTATGCTGGGCAGCCGATCTCTGGCACCTTGTCCATCAGAACGTCTTTGCATTGGGGAGATCCAGAGAGCAAATGGCAAAAGTATATTCTGCGCTACGATGTCGAGGAACGCATCAAAGATTGGCTTGTCTGTGGCCGGAAGCGAGGCGAATTCATCGCTCGGGTAAGTACGATCGTCCGCCATGCTTCTACCAACGCCACATGATCACACACACACAGGACGACGAGACTTTTAGTGTCCCTTTGACTCTGATAGCACTGCAACATGGCGAATTGACCCTGCCCAAGATCGATGTCAAGCCACTACCTCTTGCTGGCGATGGCATGACAACAAATGTTTTTCCTAATACTGACACGCACCAAACTCATGGCGCAGAAACCATACTGGTACTACCGAGAGGTGGGAGGAGTACGTTCGTGGTTGGCATGGGATTACACGACGAATAATACGCTAGTCGTTAAGAAACATCCAAGTCGTCGGACACTAGCGATGAATTCAATCGACTTTTCACTTGTTTACCCTCGGCGTAGCCGAACCATATGCCAAAGACTAGTGCGCAGTTTGACGCAAGCAAGATGCCAGACGACAAAGACGTCGAGGGAAACACGTTCCACGCATACTCGATTCCAACCATGATCAACAGTCTACCGTCAAATAGATAAGATAAACTATAAAGCAGCGCCAACACTACTCACTGCAAGAGAAGTGGGTATCTTGTCCGCTGCGCCAGGAACGGGAGATGTTGGTAATACCAGGAATAAAATTGGTAATGCAACGACCGAGCAAAGAGGATCCCGATCAGATTGGAAGTCATAAGCACCGTGGCAACATCTACAACATTGATGAGGAAGCAACGCTTAGCGAACAGAGGGATGACCTACAGTCAGCTGACACTGGTGAGAGGCTGGGGGAAAGCATCGGGCTGCTGAAGCCCCTCCGGAGAACTACAGCAACTCCGCCATCAGAGCGGCACCACCTAAAGAGGCCAAACGCAACCAGCACTGTCACATGGCCAACGAGTAAGCCTCGCGCCCACGAACGACTGAGAAACGTTTGTTCGTCCAGAAATCGCCAGTTGACTGTCCATTTGTACATGAATACGCGTGACAGATCAAAGGCGTTTTGAAAGTATGCTCGGGCATCTTCTGCTAAAAAGGATCGTGCGAGCACAATCTGGGTAGTAGCCACGACCAGTAGATGACGCATAGTAATTATTAAACCGTGGCGCTTGAAGAGAATGACGAGGAGACCAGGGAGGTACAATAGGGCGGACATCTTCACAGACAACGCCAGGCTATTTCATGCGTCAGCACCATTAAGATAGAGGTAGCGTTGAACTGGCCTAAAGAGTATGATGCCCAGGTCGTCCGAAGCTCTCTGGAGTGCCAATATAGCGGCCTGTACGAGGACTGACGACCAGCAGTCGTTGAATAGACGTAAAACAAATATGGAATGCACTCTCTTGCTGAGGGGTAAAAGTAAAAGGGTCCAATTTGACGCACCGCCTTGTCTGTAAACGCAGCAGACGAGGGTGAGGGAGGTAATATACAACGCTCCATAGATTTGTTGCGCTAAACCAATGTTTCGACCAGCGTCGGTTATGCGATATAAGAGGTGGTGAATGTGGACATGTCCAGCGGGATATCTGGTGCAGACCGTTAGATTTCGACGAAGTAGCAAAATGAAAAATTCAAATTCAAACTCACACCAGCGGGCCAGTAGGACCATCTATCTCGGCATAATCCCGTTCTCCCTTCAAGTACAGGTTGACATGAACCATATACGTCTCCCAGTCGATCTCTGTATCTGTTCGTCACATGGTCACCAGATGTCGGTAAGTGTGAATCCAGACTGACATGGAATAAAGTGTATAATGAGCTGGGTGAGGAATGCATCCCCAAGGATCACAATACCACACAAAACCCAGAAATAGCGTTTGTCCAAGAGCAAGGAACGGAAGAGCTCGTATCCTGAGCAGAGGAGACCACTGGGTGAAACAATGTGAGCCTTTGGATTCGACATTTGCAGCGCCTTGGCTGCAGAGTGATTAAGTTGGTGATCGGTTGGACAATGAAACAGTCGACACTACTGAGACAAACCAGTGGGACTTGCACGTCACACTCAGACCATGGTTGAACGCTGAACTTGTCCGACTGAAGATCTGATACCGTGACAGTCTCGTACAACCGCGCCAAAGTACTTTAAGTTTCCGTAGAAGAGCAAAACTTCGAACATATACGCATACACTGCAACATGCCAACATGCACCGAAAATGGGACCAAAAACAAACAAGCATTTAGCCGGGACAACAATCAAGACGAGCGAGTCTGAGTAAAGCTGAAGTAGCAGTGAAATGAGTACATTGAGAGCGACAAGAAAATAAATAAAATAGTGTTCAACCCTTGCGTTGCATTAATGTGCCTAGATTTTGTTGGGTGAACTCCATGGAGTGAACATCACGAGCCGGGGTATTGTGCCCAGATGGAAGTGGCGACGGCAGCCACCCAGGAGTGATAAGGCCACTCCCTCCTGCGCCAAAGACGAAGCCACCACTCAACCCTTCCATGGTATCCGAATAACCTGTTGTCATTGCTTCCGTCAGCCAGAGAGGGCTAACGATTAACACCAACGCACCAGGAACGAGGACACTGTCCCAAAAACCATTACTGAAAATGTTCTCCATCGACAGCATTCCCATGCCTTCGTCAGATGTTGGCAGGGTGGCCATGGTTGGCGGGAATGTAGACATGTCGGCCACAGGGCCCATTTCGCTGGTAAAGTGAAAGCCATTCACACCATTCATAGACATTGTTGACTCGAAAAGGTTCATATCATGTTGTCCAGCGGCCTCGTCACCGACCATAACTTCGGGCTGAGGTTGACATTGTAGTTGCTGTTGTAGTTGTGGCGGCGACTGCTGCTGGGGAGCATCGGTCCGTGCGGAGATGAGTGCGCGAAGGAATGTGCTGTATAGAGCGGGAGTGTGGTGGGGGTTCACAGCAATATCACCAAGGACCGCCGCAATATCTTTCACGAGGTCAATAATCTTCTGCTCGTTCTGAATATATTGCTGGAATTCAGGTCGTATGTACTGAAAAGACTGATCAGACAACAGTAGCTACCCGACTGATGTAACCACTCACCTTGAGTAGACTTAAGACGGCATACGACAGGAACACGAAGTGCGAGTCGGTCGAATATCTGAGAAAGCCTCGTGGAGCAAGTTCGTCGCGTGCAATGACGGCAACAGCTGTCGCTGCGGTATGGCACTTCGAGAAGAAGTAAGGTATATCGACAGGCGAACGTGCCATGGCGTTCTGGAGTCCAAAGGAATGTATGACGAGTGAGTAATAATGGAAGTAGAACGCCATGATCGTGGACACATAGTCCTTGAGGCCCTCGTCACCTACAATCGCAACAAGGCTGAGCTCGACAATGCGACATATGAAAGACACTCACTCGATACTGTCGTACGAGCATTCGTCCAATCATGCAGCCAGGCTACTATCTGCTGTTCAAAAGTCTTGATTACCAACAGATAGTCGCAGTCGATTTGAAGGCCGGACGGGGTACTAGTACCGGAGTATAAAAGGTCCAAGCTCCGAGACACGATCCGTTGCAACTCCTGAGAGACAAAGTCGGTATACGTCCAAGCGAGAAGACGAGAGGACCCACAACATAGGCTGCAAGCGCGCGGTCGCCAGGAGTACCTATAGATGAGTTGATCCACTGAAAAACGTTGCGTATAATAAAACTACGAGGCACGGCACCGACTCAGTCAGGATATCCAGACGTTTGGACAGAGGTACCCACTCTTCCCGTATCGAATGAGGTTTGCCCATCTGAGCACTTGTGCTCCGGTCCAGCGCAAAGCACAGGAACCATGTGCGCTCACGATTGTGTACTTCCTTGTCACGCGCACGAGCTTCCGGAGTATCATGACTCACTGCCGTCTTGCGGTGTAAATTGAGGTCAGTGGCCATCCTTCAGGTTGCGTGTCAAGAAAGAGATACAACATGAAAAAGAATAACTGACCGGATAGCCATTCCAAGCAGTAACCATGTTTTGTCATACTCATACCGCTCAACAGCACCACACCCCCATAATGTGAGCAGGAGATAGGCTTGCACAATTTCGAGAGATTTGTAACCTCGAGCAGGTACGCTGAAAGCGAGCTTTTGAGCAAGCTCCGTAAGTCGCGAGTGAAGCTCTGGACGATGCGTGTAAAACTTGGACGCGATGGCGCAGACTACGATTCAGGTGAACCAGTTCCTCAAGAAGTAGGAGACGAGCAACACACTTGACGTAAGCAAGAAGGGAGATCTCGAACAAACAAGGGCTGGTGTGTGAAATTCTTGATCCAAGAGATGGCAATGCATCTGTCTGAGTGTTAGTCATAAATCGGTTGTGTCTAACCACAAAGACAAACATTCATATGGTCAAAGTAACTGATAGATAGAGTTCAGAGAGGCGAATAGGAGAGAGCGGAAGGTACTAACATACTGAATAATGCCACCACTTCTTCGGTCGTCACAAAGCTTAGCATCTCTGGCTGTATTTGCCTCTCTATGTAAAGCCGTCTGAGCGGCAAGATTGATATCGGACCTAACAAGAAGTGAGTGGTGGAAATAGGATGAAAAGGGAAGATCATGGAACCTGGTCTGAAATAATTGTCACTGGCGACGCCGAGGCGGTGGTCTGAATCACCATCAGCTGGACGCGCGGTGAATGAAGCTGTAATCCCTTGGGCTCTCCGATTTGCCAAACTTGCCTCTGCAAGCAAGCCCAAGGGGTTCAATGCATTGTCAGGGAGGCAGAGTAGTTTTGGAGAGGAGGGGAAGGTAGCGGTCTGGGTGGGACCGTTTTGCTGTGGTGGTGGAGATGGTGTCTGCAGCAGCGCCTGAGTTTGGGCCGCTTGAGTGGCTGGAGACGGAGCTGGGGATGGAGAACGGGAGATTATGCCGGAAGTCATGCTCGGATTTCCGATGGACCGAAGGACAGTGTCCAGGGTGCGTTCCATTTTGCGAAGGGACCTTGTGAGGAGCTCATGTTTTCTTGGGCTTGAGTTTGAGTGGTGAATATTTCATGACAAATAAAAGGAAGATAGGCTTACTTTGATGGCCGTTTTCCACGGTTAGACTCTTTAAAGGTACATTCATGGTTGCCAGTGAGACAACGCTTGCAAGGTGGACCCTGCTCGGCGCCAACACATTTCATTTTGAGGCGGCGACATACGGTACACGCGCTAGAAGATTATGAGCGGAGGGGTAATTGGGTAATTGGGCAATCTCACCGAGCGCCTCTGGTGGACTTTGGCTTGGGTTCATCCTTTTCGGCTGCAGGACTAGGGCCATCCATGGGGTCATCGGTGCGGGGTTTCTTTCTGGTTGTGTCACCGAAGCCGGTGACAAGGGAGGAGGGACGCTTTCCGGTTGTATCGGGTGGAGAGAAAGACATACTTTCGGTTGGTGGAGTGCCGATGGTGTCTGATCCCTGGGAGGAGGGTGAGGAAGAGTTGATAGGGAGGGGGAGATGGTGGGAGATGGGTTGCTGGTGCGGCTGGTGCTGGTGGTGTTGCTGATAGTAGTAGGATGGATACAAGGAAAGAGTAGGGTCGATCTGTGGGGAACGCGGCGGGGGCATGTTGGGCTGTGGAATGCCGTGGTCGTGGTTGTGCATGGACATGACGAGGTCGGTATCGAGGTAATACTGCGGACAATTGGCAAGACATGAGCGTCGTCGTCGAGGACGATGAGGAGGAGACTTACTGGGGTTATAACGAGGCGGGGGTGGCGCCTTGACTTCACTGAATCGCTCGGTTGCCTCTCTCGAGCCCAGTGAGAGTCATGTCTCCCTTCGCTCGTCGGAGTTGAAATATCCTGCCTGCAGGCAAACCACCCAATCCCCGCCTTGCCTCGATCATCGCCCACAGCGATGAATCCCATCTATTAATACAGTCGGTTGGTAAGGAGTGGTCAAGCCATGGACGGAGGTTATTATTAGTACTCCCTAGATTCCAAGTATCAGCCCCATCATGAGTGTACGGTTGATCGGGCAGCCGGATGAACGGATACTCGACATC